>JAPWLS010001722.1:0-112074 GCA_028551675.1 Tineola bisselliella
TATATTTGGTAGAAATCTAAGAATCAGTTTTATGTACTTTGAAGTTGGTTACTGTTTTCTTTTACGGTATATAAAATCGGAACATAATGCTTTTCTTGAGGCAACAAAAATGATCAATTTGAAAAAATTACATTAAAATTACGTAAACATTTTTCTCAGCGGAAAAAAATTATTTCATCAGAAAAATAGTATAAAAATATGAATTTCATCAGAAACAATAAAAAAATAAAACTCTTAATAGGTTAAAAAAAAATTGAATATAGTGTCTTAAAAATAGGACAGTGGGAAGTAATGGGTGAATAAAAGACTAACTCCGAATGTCACTTCTACCATTGGTTGCTAATTCAAATTAATATGAATAATTTTATTTTCCAACTGAAATGGAAACGACCTGTTTCAAAAACGCATTTGATGTAATTTAGGGAATTTTCAACTAAACTATTTGTTGCAATTAGTCAGGATTAATTTACATTTCAATGATTAGATATTTTGTGCTTTATCCTAATATCAATTTTGAAAGGTCGCTCATCGTGAATTTCTATTTTACATTTAAATAACATAGGAAAATAATTTTTTTAACTTTGGAATTCTACAACTCAATTTTGAATTAACATGTCGGAGTGAGCAATACATATTTTTGAAGGAAATTGAACGCTCTAAATAAATGGTCTCTTAAATTTTTTCTGTAAGTCCACTCCTTTAAAAGTTATTTGAGTTTAAAATTCAATATGTAATCAATTTAACGTTTTTTTCTTAAATTGTGATATAAATAAATTTTATCGCTTAACGAAAATAAAACTTATCTTAAATTGTAAAATAATTTTTTTCGAAGATAAGTTTTATTTTCGTTAAGCGATAAAATTTATTTATATCACAATTTAAGAAAAAAACGTTAAATTGATTACATATTGAATTTTAAACTCAAATAACTTTTAAAGGAGTGGACTTACAGAAAAAATTTAAGAGACCATTTATTTAGAGCGTTCAATTTCCTTCAAAAATATGTATTGCTCACTCCGACATGTTAATTCAAAACTGAGTTGTAGAATTCCAAAGTTAAAAAAATTATTTTCCTATGTTATTTAAACGTAAAATAGAAATTCACGATGAGCGACCTTTCAAAATTGATATTAAGAGCTCCCGTTTTCACAGGCTTCTTTTTTCATGACTAGGAAGATATTTCACTGCGGGTTTTGAAAAAAAAAAAATAGTCGATTTTTTTGAACCGGTCTATATATATATATATATATATATATATATATATATAACTCAAAGGTGACTGACTGACATAGTGATCTATCAACGCACAGCCCAAACTACTGGACGGATCGGGCTGAAATTTGGCGTGCAGGTAGGATTTTGATCAATTCCGCCCCTAAGGGGATAAAATAGGGGATGAAAGTTTGTATAAATCTTCTTAGATTATCGACTGATTGAACTGAAATTAAAGATTGGAGTTACTATGATGAAGACGTCCGCTTAAATAGGATGTATTAGTATGAACCTATCAGTACCTAATGGAACGAACATAATTAATAATAATACTTCTTAACGCGAGCGAAGCCGCTGGCAAAAGCTAGTTTTAATTATAAAATAGGACAGCACGCTCAATATATGAAAATAATAATTGTATAACGTCTAACTAAATACTACTAATGAATACATTTAAAGGTTAACTGGCAGAAAATGCCTTAAGGCATTAGGTTCGCCTTTTGTAATTTTTTTAGTACAATAAAGAATTTATTATTATTATTATTAGTACATAATTATAGTAGTATAATAGTAGTACAATACATAATTAAAATTTTATAATAATCACAACTAATATTTAAAAGAAAAACAAAATTTTAAATTAAGATTTGAATTTATAAAACAAAAACAAAACAAAATAACAAAGAACATATTTTTAATCAGAAACATAGATGATATATGTCGGCCCATAGTCCTACATCCATTACATTATATAAGACAATTTTTATAACCTCATTTTCCCTCCAAAAACACAAGACAGCTAAAAATTCAAATGCTTACCTCGTCTTTACAACGCAAGGGCGCACTTTCGTCTTTGGTACGAAGAAATATCATCCCTCAAAACAAGCATGTTTTAGGTTGAAAATTATTTGTCAATGTTAGATTAACGCCTCGATGTGATGATATTCTGTAAGTGTAACGACTTTGATAATAAAATTGATATTTTTTAATGTACAGTCGACAATCTTTAAATGGATACAAGATTGGACTTTGGACTGGAAAAAACAATCTTTAAACTAAACTATATTCCTATCGTGTCGAAGTCGAGGCATGTGTGAAAGAGATGCAGATATCACGACATTGCGATCGTTTCTCTGTCTATCGCTTATATACCTACAAAAACTGTATCCATTTGAAAATCGTCGTGTATACATACTGAGTTAGTGCCTAAAGAACGAGGCTGTTGCCCAAATACGTAATATTAACAGAATTATTTTTTATAACCATATACTTATCTGTGGCGGTCGATTCTACTGGCCGAAAATACTTATTTAAGAAGATTTTAGGTTTTGACATTTATTCTGTCACCGCCTTGTTTTTCTTTTCCTTTTATTGTCACAATGCATTGTGAAAATTGTATTTTCAATCTATTTTAATCAGCAATATTATTTCACATCAGTGTCTCTAAAACTCTTTAGCAATTAGGTATAACTTGAAATGCCCCGTATTTAAGATGATTTTTTTAAATATGATTCGTTACCAATAACGCTTTCAATACTTATAACGTAACAGAATACCAACATCTTATAACTATTGCTCTGCATACCAGAAAGAAAATTTATAACATATAAAGTTTAGTATCTAATCTACATAGAGGGCGCTCGTAACGTCTTTTACGTGTCTATCATATGAACGCATACAACAACGATTGTTTGGGGTAGACAGAGACTTCGAAATTATCTTCAAATCAAATCCACTAGACCATAGGTTCTCAAACTTTTTTGGCGAAGGAAAAAGCCTTAATATAATTATAAAATACCGATTTATATGTATTTATTTACGTAATATTTAATTGGAATATTTAGTTGTAACCTTATAATCTCCCTTTGGTAGGTATTTTTTGCAGTATTTTAGCCCTAGGGTTCCGCGGGACGCCACTTTGAGAATGACTGCACTAGGTGACTAGACCATAGATGCCACTTTATTATTTTAGATCTTACTCACTGATTTTATTTCATACTCTTCTTCTTTAAATGATAACTTCTATTGAAATCATCTCTGATACTTATTTAACGACTTAAATGCAAGCAAAGCCGCGGGTAAAAGCTAGTTTTAAATATAATTAAAGCTTTAAGTTAATAAAACTAGATAAATTGTCAATATAATTTTAAATTTAACACTAAAATCGCATAGTCGACAACAAAGCGCGTCGTTATACGACGTAATCTTTGTACGAATTGAAGTTTAAACTAGTGTTGTCACAATTTACAAGAAAAAATATAATAAGCGTATATCGACGACTTCTACCATAATCTGAACTACTATTATAGTTATTCACGTTTTTTTGTTTGTTGAAATAACTTATTTCTTTTATTTTAATAAAATATTGCGCTTTCAAGTTTAATATTGACTCATTTTTTCTAATTTACGTTGATTTCGATAGGCCATATTTTACTTTTTTTTTAACTTCAGGTTTAGCAATTTCTTTTTATGGTAGATCAAACATCGCGCTTGTTGGAAATCCTTGTTTCCGTCTTATACTGCACTTGAAACACGAATAATTAATAATCATAAGTCAATTTTTGGCAATATTTAAAGGAATTTTAAAAAACTGTCAAGTTTAGACTAGGGCAGCGGTTCTCAAACTTTTTAGCGAAAGAAAAAGCCTTAATATTATATATTCTTAATTTGCAAATTTTTACTCGGTTATGTGTTACATTTTAGATAGCGCCATCTATGGGTGAATAGCGTAACCGCAACACACAGGGAGTTATTAGCTGTTGTTATTAATTGTAGTAGAATTATATTTATTCATAGAATAATGCTTATGTTTTAAAATTTTCCCAACACTAAAATCCAGCTATAAGTTTTAAAGCGGTACCTAAGTGCTATAACACTGGCGATTTAACAAGTTAGTGTCGCTCTGGAAATGTCTTTATAACATTACCAATCTCGTATTTTAGTAGGGTTATATTATTTTGTTACGCTCTACATACTTTCTTTTAATAGTAGTTTCTACTATCAATATAAAATGGAGTTGAACTAGAATGCAGTCCATTGGTCCTCCCATAGTTGTCACCTTTATTATATCGGCTTGAGTCAAAGGTATTACAATTCATCAAGCGTTTAGCCTCATGCTTTTTAAACTGAGTTTAGCAGGCATTTGAAAACATTAGGTTTATAACAATATTAATAATAATAATAAAAACATACAATGTCCTGACATGAAAATAGGATTAAAATGACAATTTATTTGTTCAAGAGATGGAGGATTATATTTTAAAACTATTTCAACAAAAATAAATTACCCAAAAGTTAGTTTTGATTATGACAAAAGTGATTAATATAAAATGCATACTTTAATTTAGACATTGGCAACTTGTTATAATGTCACAAACAAAATTTAAAAAAAAACGTAGATTAATTTTAGATAATAATTTTTGAATGAATATATTTTTGTTATATATTATTTTTTCATTTATCTAAAAGCCTTTTATGTTTATGAAATAATGTTATATAATTTGATCGGTTATTAAATAAACTTGTATTAGGAATATTCTATTAGGTTGCCTGCCCGAGGCCAAGGCAAAGATTGCCTGCGCCTCTATAAATATTCTTTCTCGTTCCGTTACGAAACTGTTTGGATTACAATTGAATTAATGTCGTATTCCTGTTGTGATTGATTGGAATTGAATTTATTATTTTTGTTTGTATTGAAACATTATGAATTTTTCTTCCCCTACATCGCTACCTTTAGACGTCTATACTGATGTTATAAAGAGGAAAGATTTGTGTTTTTGTATGCTTGTAACGATTAGCTCAAAAACTACTGGACCGATATCAAAAATTCTTTTACCATTTGAATGCTACATTATTACTGATCAATATAGGCTATAGAATATTTTCAATTGTTTTTTAAGATATATTTCATTTTATTTTAAGTTCACATTGTAATTCATTATTACGCAGACGTAGTCGCAGGCAACTGCTAGTGTTAAATAAAAATAGAAAAGATTCGTATTTTTGTATATTTGTAATGAATTAGCTCAAAAACTACTGGACCGATATCACAAATTCTTTCACCATTTGAATGCTACATTATTACTGATCAATATAGGCTAAATAAATTACAGGAAAAAATAAGGATCCTTACTAAAACTACAAAGTCATGTGAGGGCAGGCGTCGCTGAAATATGTAACATCATTAAACTTCATAGTACTTTATATCTTCATTACTACGCGAACGAAGTCGGGGGCAACAGCTAGTTTTCTTGTAAATAGAACAATTTATCCAATCCTAATCTTAATCAGAAATCTCTAAGCAGCATTACGTATTATATTTATTGATATCTTCAATTGAATACGTGAATTCTATTCGTAACTTCACTATGATTCGATTTTATTGTAGACTAAAGATGACTGGTACAATAAATTTTCAACAAAAAATCTTCTTTTATTAATTGCTTCAGATGTCTAATGAAGACAATGTCGAGTATTCGGGCAGCAGCCCAATAATTATAAAATTTTCTTCTTATTTTATTAATGGCCTCAGATATCTATTAAAGACAATACTGCCAATGTCGAGTATTCAATAAGAAATTATAGAATTTAATTCACACGTAAACCCTCATGTCAAAAAGACTCTACTATATACATCAAAAACTGTTGCTATAAAAAATATTTAGGCGTATGTCGATTGTTTTTTAAACTGACAGATGCTTCACTACAAATATATTTATAAGATAAATAAAATATAGCGTTTGTTATAATAAATATCACGTAATCGTAAAATTACGTTTTAACAAAATACACCAAAGGAATTATTCGCAAACTAGTATTGTAGATGTCGGTATAAATATCTTAGGTCACGTCTACTACAAAATAATAAAGACACGTGTTTAATATCCGACGAGATGCCGACTGCGGGCTCGTGCCTAGTGTTTTAATATAACGGCCGTTGAACTAAGATAAAATATTCTTCATAAATAACTCTAGTCTATGCTTCTACTTGAACTTTATACATGGAAGGAATTCGATATAATTTATTGATTTATTAAGAGATTGAATAAATTGGGCATACTATATTATTGATTTACGTCTAAAATCTAACTTATTATCATTTCAAAATACATAAATATTAGAGATGTCCGACTAGTCGGTCACTAGTCAGTAAAGCCGACTATCCGGCCACTATCGTAGTCGGCGACTAATCGGTAAAAAGCGCCGACTATCCGGCTTCTTACTTTGTGTCTATTTCTCAATAAAATGTATGTGTTACTTCCTTGTAAAGAAAATATATTGATGACATTTATCAAACAAAATTAGTATCTTAATTAAAAAACAAATCAACATAATATTTAATGACATATATTGCAATTCTGCGTGATGATATTTGAAACTATCGCCAAACTAGTGAGCTGTAAAACTCAAAAAACTTTTTTTGTTATTTATATTTGTCCAATTGTCAGTAGTGACTGAAATTGCAGCGAATCAGCTGTAAACGAAGCGTCACGGGAATCCCCTAAACCGTAGTCGGCTTGGCCGATTAGTCGGCCGACTAGTCGGCTTATTTACAACCGACTAATCGGCTAGTCGGCTAGTCGGCCAAAGTCATAATCGGCACATCTCTAATAAATATGATTATTTTTCGAGGAAATATATTAATAAATCAAAATATATTTTTACAAGTGCTTATCCGGTAAATTCGCGAACAATATAAACTAGAGATACTTATGTACTTCCTTATGTAGAGGAGTTTTTAAGCTTAATTTCAATCTGTTTTGATAAAAAAAAATATTGGGCCAGGTAGTTACTGAGAATATGTTTTGATTATAATTAAAATTAAATAATAAATTATATATAATTACAACTTGACACATAGTAGCATACTTAAAATAATTAATTTATTTGAAATACAATTTATTTAGAATTATTATCCAATCCAAATTGCATTAATATAACATTGAAGTTTTTATGTTATCCAAGCTTAAAAATCCAAGCCAATGTCAAAATAATGAATAATCAAATACGACAATTTAAAAAAAATACTGTCAAGTGTCAAGTAAAACTGCTTTCTTGGGCGTTCTTGTTTCTTCTTGGGTTATATTTTAGATAATAGTTAATTTTGAATAATAATAATGGAAGGCTTAAGAGATAAAGCTTTCCAAGATTATAGAAAGAAGCTGATGGAGCATAAAGAGGTTGAATCTCGGCTCAAAGATAGTAAGTTTATTGTTCGCTTCAATTGTGCCGAATCATCGTATGTATTTTGTTGTTATTTCACAATTTTTCGACAAGAACATCAACATCACTTGGAATTACTTAAACACATACCAAAAATGCTAAAGCACCTATTAATTTAATAAAGCATTACAATAAAATTTAAATAGGTTATGCCAAAGCTTTTTAATTTTTCAGTGCGAGATCAGCTTAAAGATTTGACCAAGCAGTACGATAAGAGTGAAAATGACCTGAAAGCCCTTCAGAGTGTTGGCCAAATAGTTGGTGAAGTTCTCAAGCAGTTAACAGACGAAAAATGTAAGTTGAGTGAATTCATTTTTTTTTACATATATACTCAGACACGACGCTCTGTGCTTAAGTACGTAGCTTATTCTGAAAGAAAAAAAGTGGATTTATGCTTGAGCATTATTAAAAAATAAACACCACTAAAACCCACTTCAATTAGAGATCATTTTTGAATACCTAAATGTAAAATAAAGAAGAATAAAAATATATCCATTGTTAAAAATAAATTCTTAACACGTTAAAGACTGCATGCCCACCGGTGGGTCACTCCACAGCAACATCACCGGCCCGCATGCTCACGGGTGGGCACATGTGTTTTACTTGGGGACCACTTGTACACCAGTGGGCATGATTTAAATACATACAACACAAAAAAAATATTTGAAAATTAATACACGCAATAAAATACGGTCTCCAATGTGTTAAAGAGAACACTAACATCGGTTTAACTGATATTAGATTTTATATTTCAGTCATAGTCAAAGCAACTAACGGTCCACGTTACGTCGTCGGCTGTAGACGTCAACTCGATAAGAATAAATTGAAGGGAGGCACTCGTGTAGCACTTGACATGACTACGCTCACGATCATGAGACATCTGCCTAGAGAGGTAACATATATATGAGAGATCGGAGACATGTTAACATGTTATATCGAGATTTCAAATTCATTTTTTAGTTAATATTATTACTATGTCACTGTTTTCTCTTTATTTTTGTAATAGTTTACAAAACACTTAATCATATTAACCTCCAAAAATCAAACGTGTCAATTATTTTAAAAAACAATATGCCGTGCAAACTTTTCCCTATATATGCATTTATTGTTTAAGTTGGTTGACAGGCTCTATACCATATATTTGGTTATTGACGTAGGTCATAAGGTCATGTTCATAAGCATCGTATATTTTACAAAGCGTGTAGGGCATATTCTAATTAAATTCTAGTAGTTAAGCCATAGATGAGTCATTTAAAGTTGTCAGTTGTCAATAAATAAAAATAAAAGTTTATAGTTGTAATGTTAGTAATTAAAAGTTTTGTAAGTGAGTAAGTGATGGGTCCCACGTGACAGGCAGTGACTAGTGTAGGACCATCGAAAACCATATTATGTATTATTCTTAAATAATAAATAGTTTGCTTGTATCTCAGAAACTATTGAGAAAATATCAATGAGATGGAGATAATTTTGAAGCTATTTCAATTTAAAAGAAAACAAAATTACTAAAATATTAATGTTGGCTATCTTAATAATATTATGTAGTGATTGTAATAAAATAACTGGATAAGTTCAGATGCATATATTCAACATACGTTACAACAGAACACTCAAGTTAACCATAGAGTTTTTTTTATTATTGATAGCCCAGCATATGACCACACTCCGCCTGTTGTTAAGCTAGAGTGCGGTCCATGAGTGGAGACTACTGTTACCACAGACAGATGTCCATGTGCAACAGTCGACTCCACTATGCCGGCTTGAGGAGACGAATGTGCTCTGTCCAAATTAACAGGACACACTCCTCTCGTTATCCCAGCTACTTCCAAGCTGATCCCGAAACGCGACTAGGTCACTTCACGGGTGTTCCACTTGAAAGTGGTGGTACTTTTCCAGGACGGCATACTGGGCTTATGCCATCAACAGTCTGCCTACCACTCTTAAAGAGTAGATTACAATACAAGACCATAAATTATAATATTAATTGAATACTATTTTATTATAACAAATAGGAGACTCATCATGTCTTCCTTCTTTTAGAGGCTTATAGACTGGTGGTTAGTATAAAGGTTGTAAATTGTGCTTGTTGATCTCAGGTCGATCCGCTGGTGTACAACATGAGTCATGAAGATCCTGGTAACGTTGCATATGCAGCCATCGGTGGTTTGCAGGAGCAAATAAGGCAACTTAGAGAGGTATGGGTATTATTTAAGCCAGCCATTCTCAAAGTGTGTTCCGCGGAACCCTAGGGCTAAAATACTGCAAAAATACCAACCAAAGGGAGATTATAAGGTTACATCTAAATGTTCCATCTAAATATTACATTGCAATATGATTATTCATAAATACATATAAATCAGTTTTTTATAATTATATTAAGGCTTTTTCCTTCGCCAAAAAAGTTTAAGAACCGCTGCGCTACATCATCAAAAAATGCTAATCACTTACCATTAATATCAATTTTGGTTTAGGTGATCGAGTTGCCTCTATTGAATCCGGAACTGTTTGTGCGAGTGGGCATTACTCCGCCTAAGGGTTGTCTACTGTATGGACCTCCGGGTACGGGGAAGACATTGTTGGCCAGAGCCGTCGCTAGTAATCTGGATGCTAACTTCTTGAAGGTATGTGATTGTGTATATGTATGTTATTTAGACAAAGATATTGGAAATTACTTGCTTTGTCCACTAGGGCTTCCAATCCCGCGTGCTGTAGGATTATGTGTGCGTTATTTGCGGGATTGCGGGTTTGGAAAGAAGCATGCACACAACCTCTCGCGTCGTAATTAACGTCACAAAAACTTTTGTCAACATACAGTTCTTTTAAAATTTAGTATATATTATATTTTGTAGTTGATAGATTTAGGTTTTTTTTCGGTATTGTTTTTGTATCCTGTGATAAATAGACAGATTTAGACAATAGACAGAAATAGATTGATTTCATGCGAATAGTGAAAATGAATAGGGAGTTATGTCGATTATATGCAGGATCCCGCGGGATTGAAAATTCCTAATCCAGCAAATACCGAGATTGAACACAGGCTGCAGGATTGGAAGCCCTAACCTACACTGTGTTGGCTGGAGAAGAGGACTGTGCTTCATCTTTTGACATTGATAGGATGTCAAGCATTTTTGTGTCACCTGCCTGCATAAGATGCACCCTACACGGATAATGCTAATGATTGCTCTCTATAATCATATATAGCTAAACATTGCTTGTTTGTAGAAAACAAAGTTGATTTTTAAATACACAGGTCGTGTCATCGGCGATCGTGGACAAATATATTGGTGAATCAGCCCGCCTCATCCGTGAAATGTTCAATTATGCGCGTGATCATCAACCCTGTATCATCTTTATGGACGAAATTGATGCTATTGGTAAGGTTCAGAAGATGATAATAATAATAATTCTTTATTGCGCTTCAAAAATATGGCACAATGATGAGCTTAAGGCCATTTGGCATTCTAACCAGAATAGCTAACCGTTAGCGTGCGCGTATATTATCCGACATAAGAAAATATCTTGTTTACATTCTTGTAATGTGCACGGTCTCATATAACGCTCAATGCGACTGGACGTCTTATAACACATAAGACATAAGACACAAGAAAATCTCTTATAATGTGCAAAAGGCCTTAGCAGAGGAATGCGGTGAATGAGGCGCAAATGTATTTAATAATAATTCATGCATTATTATTCTGCATGTCAAATTATATATCATATTATAGTATGATGTCATCACTTTCAAAGTTCTGGTTTCTAGTAATGATGAAATATAAAGTAAATGAAGTATATTTTGCACCTAAACAGTTAATAAAACAAATCCTAAATTGGTTTATTAATTAATTAACCCGTTTTTTATCTCACAATATAAACTCCTTATAATTCCAGGTGGACGCAGATTCTCTGAGGGCACGAGCGCTGACCGTGAAATCCAGCGTACCTTGATGGAGTTGCTGAATCAAATGGATGGCTTCGATTCGCTCGGTCAAGTGAAGATTATAATGGCCACAAACAGACCTGACACTCTGGATCCAGCTCTGCTCAGACCTGGCAGACTGGATAGGAAGATTGAGATTCCCCTGCCTAATGAACAAGCCAGGTAGGAAAGGAGTAGTAGGCATATGGGAATTAACTGAACGTGATGATGAACTAGGTTTAACTAGAATATATAGCAAAATAATTTCCTTTAATATGGATTTCCGCAAAGTAGCGCCTGAAACAATTAGATTAACTCTTAATGTTCTTTTTTAAATTTTCTTCAGATTGGATATTTTGAAGATTCACGCTGCACCAATAGCTAAGCACGGTGAAATGGACTATGAGGCAGTTGTGAAGTTGTCAGACACTTTCAACGGAGCTGATCTCCGTAATGTGTGCACTGAAGCTGGATTGTATGCAATTAGAGCTGAGAGGGAGTATATTATTCAGGTAAGGGTTGGTCTCACCTTATATCACACTAGCTTTTACCCGCGGCTTCGCTCGCATTTAAGTCATTAAATAAGTATCAGAGAGAGATAATTTCAATAGAAATTAACCAATATGATTCCAAACAGCTGAAACTATAGTCAGTTGGAAATTATAGTGAAAAATAATTTATTTTAAAATAAAAACTGCCTTATGTTACTTCTAGTACCTCCCAAAATATGTGTACAAAGTTTCATGATGATCGGTTAAGTAATTGTTGCTTGAAAACGTAACAAACAAACTCACATTCACATTTATAGTATAGTAGGGATATTGTGGTTGTCTTGTGCCAATGTTATTACCTATGTTTTATAGGTATATAAGCGATAGTGATGTCGTGAACGGCAAAGGAGATATCTGCATCCCTTTCACACATGCCTCAACTTCGGCACGATACCAATATAGTCCCTTTCTAATGATTGTTTCTTCCAGTCTGAAGTCCAATCTGTATCCATTTTTGGACTGTATACTAGTTGAGGTCAGATATCATACGAGTGGTAAAACTTACTTCAAATTGCAATTATTTCAGGAGGATCTCATGAAGGCTGTACGGAAGGTTGCCGATAACAAGAAACTTGAAAGCAAACTGGATTATAAACCTGTCTGATATTAAACTTAATTGCTATGTATGTTTGTAGGTTTAACTAGATGACTAGAGCTTGATGTATTTAAATGACCAATCAACGCGCTTGGGGAGAGATTTCCACCAATAAGGTTGGAGAAGTGCTCCCATTACCAATTCATGGCTCTAGTTTGTTGACGTTAATAATACATAGCAATATATATTAATAATTATTGCTTACGTAAGGCAATTTTTATTAAAACTATAGTTTTATACATTGAATTGAACTATTTCATAGTTTATAATTAGTTGTTTCAGGCGTTACTTTGCGGAAATCCATATTAAAGGAAATTATTTAAAATCATTTTGCTTATAATTCCCGCTACATTAGGTAGACCACATGTATCCTGATGATGCCACGTGAAGTGGCGAAACGCGTCGAGACAAATTACCGAGTGTTGTAGCGGGAATTATAAGCAAAATAATTTCCTTTATTTCATAGTTATTATGTTTTGTATAATATATTTGTTCAGATATTTGCAGATGCATTTGATTAACACTGGTCTGTCACCAATATATAGTAATGGATTGCAAAAGATAATGTAAATCAGTGGTTCTCAAAGTTGGCTGGGATCTAACCTATCTAACAAAAAAAATCCTATCTCGGGTCCTAGTGGCTGTTAGAAAAATGTTCAGATTCGCTAGTGACGGGTCTTGGAACTACTTAATTCTAATTGGAATGAAAAGTTGAGACACAAGCTTTACCAATATGAATAAAAGACTGTTCTATTAATATATATACATACATATTATATTTTGGGAGCCACATAATATTCGCTCACGGCCCACTGGTTTGGGAACCACTGATGAAAATGTATCAGTTGCAGTCAAATTACGGTTGTAAAAATTGCATTCAATTTATTATATAAATGTGGAAATAAAAGTTGCTTTTATTGTAATAAATTATTTATTTTAATATTATGCTCCTTGTTAATTAATGTGTTCTGCTAACATGGTAGGATGTAAAAAATCGCAGTTTTATAGGAGTTTGTTTGTGTAGATCAGTGTTTCCCAACCTTTTTTGTGCCATACCCCACCTTAGTCTTTCTAAAATTCTTATGCCCCCTTACGTAACCAAAAACCCACTTGATATTTTAATCTCTATAGCGAAATTACACCTAATAATTATTTACCGCAATTATTTAAGAATTTGCTGTTTTCGTTAAATTTGGCACCGTAATCTAGCATTGCATTTAAATGGCCTGGAGCGAAAGGATTAAACTCGTGTCGAGTCCATTTTCGAATTATCCCCTTTACAATCAAATTAGGGCCCCACTTTGGGAAACACTGGTGTAGATTCTTCGTTGTTGTATTATCTCAGAAACTATTGAAAAAATGTTTCAGGCCCAAAATAGATCTACTTTTTTACTGAAGGTATTAATATTTGTTTTGACCTATATGTAATAGACCAAAGTGGTGTTAATTACTTTGAATTCATTGCAGAAAACTGGGTAAAGTTCCTTCTTTACGTGCCTTCTCAACGTTTTCATAATAGCACGTAAAATCAACATAGCCTTTAATTTTACGATTACTATTATTCAATTGAGCGTTCGAATACAACTCACTGGAGTCCGTTCTATTAGTATTCAATTGCGTATCGATTGTATTCGAATAGTCCAACTCGATGTCTGTATTCGTATTCGTTTTTGCCATCACTACGGGGTTGAATTCCACCACATTAGTCTGTTTATTCGATTTTAATCTACATATCTCTTGTGGCACAAAAATAGGGTCGTTAGGTAAAGGAAAATTAAAATTTCTTATTAGCAACGTCATATACGTATTGGATTTTGGATTGAGCTTGTTTTGTTGGCAGAATGCGTTGAAATCTTCGTCTATTTCCTTTAAAACCGATTGGCTTAGGTTATTAAACTCAGTCTCTTTGCGGAAGTTCTCCACTATTACTTGGGCCAATTGTTTGTTTGTTTGTTCGCTGCACCCGTGCATCTTTTGAACGCGTTTATGCACTCCGGCGCTTACGAGGACTAGAAACCTGTCAATAATAAAATATATTAATTAACCCATTACTTCCCACTGTCCTATTTTTAGCACACTATATTCAAATATTTTTTTTAACCTATTAAGAGTTTTATTTTTTATTGTTTCTGATAAAATTCGTATTTTTATACTATTTTTCTGATTAAATAATTTTTTTCCGCTTAGAAAAATATTTACGCAATTTTTTTGTTGCCTCAAAAAAGCATTATTTTGCGATTTTATATACTGTAAAAGAAAGCAGTAACCAACTTCAAAGTACATAAAACTGATTCTTAGACTTCTACCAAGTATATTATATATAATATAAAAATAAAAACAAAATATATTTTTTCCCCCATTGTTATACTTTATAGGACTAGCTGACTTAGCGTTAAAGATTTTTTTTTGTCATAATATTTTTCTTAACGTATTATGAACTTAATTTAAAGATTTCACCAAAAAATTCCAATGTTTTCGACACTTGGGAAGTAATAGGTTAATAAATATTGTGAACTAACAAAGTTACTTTTGAAAATCAGCTCATACTTTCATTGTTTACCAAAAATTATACACACCTATATGTACTATCCAGTAGTATAGGCCCATGAATTTCAGGTGCTGCGATAACAGGTTCATTTGTAGCATTCGCTATGGCGGGAAACGCCTTGTATAGACCTTTTACTAAGAAGTTCCCAAGGCACCGAGTGCCCGACTGATTGCCAAGGTATTGCGCTGAAAATGTTATATTTACAATGTAAATAGGGCACCTGTGAACCACCTTCAAGATTATCATGGAGGTAGCAGGGCAGGAGATAGGGGCAGCAGTAAAATAATATGTAACTTCAGCGGTCTTACCCCAGTTTTTTTAGGTGACGACTGTTTGTGAACTTTCTTACGGATATTAAGTATTGTAGTTAGTACCTAAGTTTTTTAGGTATCTTACAGGTAAGAGCCATGCTACACCCATGGTAAAGTGGAGTCTAATTGGACAGAATAATTGTCTGCACTTTAGCTTAGTAAAGCTGAAAATTACTTTAAGGAGCCTCACCATTCCGAAGCTTGTTAACATCCAATCCTAATTGCGATAACCTCAGAAGTTCGTCCTCATTATTAAGACTATGGTCCACGGACAGCTGGACGACTCGTAAAACAGAATTCACGTCAGTCCTACAAAGCAGCGCTCGGGTCTCTCCAACGTTGGCGACAAAGAGTTTGTTTGCATGAACCAATGCTATAACGACTGTTGCTCCTCCTGACAGGTGTTGGTCAATTTCTTTTAGACGACTTATGATTCTTCCACTATCATTTGATATCTGTTGAAAAAATTATTGTATACTAGCTTATACCCGTCATTAAATAAGTTTCAGAGATCATTTCAATAGAAATGAATCAATATGATTCCAAACAGCTAAGACTATAGTCAATTGGAAACTATAGTAAGAAATATATATTTTACTATAATAAAAAGTATCCTATGTTACTTCTAGTACCTCCAAAAATATGTGTACAAAGTTTCATGATGATCAATTAAGTAGTCAAAACGTAACAAACAAATTCACATTTATAATATTAAAAGTAGGGATATTATAAATAATTTATTAGAGGAACTTATAAAAATACAGGTTTTTATTAAAAAAGTTAACTACAACAATTTATGATTTAACAAAACTATTTTTTTAGCATTGTATATATTCCTTCTTTAGAGCGTTTTAAGTTTAGGGAGGGTTGAATTATCAGCCCTCAATAAGAGAAAGTTCTTTATTATAATACTAGCAGTTGCCCGCGACTAGGTCTGCGTAATAGTATATATAAAGTACTATGAAGTTTAATGATGTTTCATATTTCAGTCAACAGACAATGCCTATCACACGGCTGTCTTAAAAATCCATTCTTAGCTATCTACTAACTATAAAACTACCTCACTGTCAAATTTCACCTTTGTACGCCGAGCGGTTTTCGAAATTTTTATAGTATAAATATACTATTGCATATTTTAACATGAAAAAGCAGTTATTGTGACATAACTGTAATAGTTAGACTTCTTTGTAGATATTGATGTCCTCTATAAAACTGTAGTACATCACTTTGCTCTATTGTCAATAATTTCCAGAGCATATGCAATATAATGATTTTCACACTTTACTGAAGTTTTCCCATATGGATCCCAAACGTGTTTGAAAATATTCTATAGCCTATGTTCACCAGGGATAATGTAGGATTCTACTGGTGAAAGAACTTTTCAAATCGGTCCAGTAGTTTTGGAGTCTATTCAATACAAACAAACAATCAAATGTTTCCTCTTTATTATATTAGTATAGATACCTCAGTATCCTTCAATGTTTGCAACTGATATTGTAGACTCGTCCTCTCTGCAATCATGCCATCATAGTTTTCCACATATGCCTTTTCGACTGTCACAAATGCGTTTCTGAAAGCAAAATGCATCCAGGTTAAATCTAAGAATGGAACTCAGGTTCTATACAATGTACCTTAACATATCTCGTATTTCCTCGTCACTGAATTTAGCTAAAGGTTGGAACAAAATTTCTGCTGCCATCCTCTGCAGCAAGGTTTTAGCTGCCTCCACTCCATTGTGTGGCTCGAAGACACCATATAGACAACTGAAAATGTTACAGATTGAATTATTAAGTATAGTATTAAGATTTCAAACGCAAAAACTTACAAGTCTTCTAATTGAAAATGGAAACATAAATTGTTTTCATTAGGCGTTCTATTAAGGTATTGACCAACGCAAGCGTTCCAGCACTTTGCCCAATCATCAGTCCATTGTCTGGCTACCATCGTAGTTAGAATAATATATTTTCAACGAATTTATAATGGTTTTAAAGGCAACATAACTTCTAATTTATTTTTAAATTCTATGAACGTCAGCCTCTATTGACAATTCAATTTTTAATTTGTAGTTTGGCTTTGAAATCTAATACTTTACACCAAATAAACTCCCCCATTATATTTAATTTTTAGCATTGTATCATTTCATACTACTATAAAACCATTTATTAATATGAAACTTATTATTATTTAACTAAATAACCTTCTCTTTTATTGTGTGGTTGGTAAAAATTAATTCAAAGCTACCACATGCTCGCTAGATACAAGTTTTATGGTTTACCACTTCCTCAACCATATCTAATATTTTACTTGAAATATAGAATAAATCATGTAAATTGTAGGTACTCGACCTTTACGTTTAAGTGTTAATTACCTTGCTAATAACATACAGCGGTAACATTTTGTTATATTTGATGTCATTTAAATTATGTACTTTGTTCGCTCAGGTGTAACAAACAAATATTAATGCCTATAATCAAAGGTCTGTAAAGGGAAACTTTTGGGATGATAATTCTCAGAAAAAGTTTACCTGGAATCCTCAACAAAGCTTAAATGTTATCTTTTACTCAAGCACATGGAATGTATTACTTAAGACACTACATAGGCAGTGTAGTAATTCTTGAATTTATTAGCTTACTTATTAAATACCCAAAATTATTTGTTCTTACCTTACTTATCATAGCATGATTACACCATTCACAGCACTTCTGTCATCATTCCGAAGGTTAACTGGCAATAGTTTAGCTTCCTTGTGAGTGAAATTTTAATATTTTATACAAATAATTTATTTCAGTAAATACTGCTTCGAGCAACATATTTGTCCCTTAGAAGGCAGAATACCAGATAGATGTCTGCCGTTGCATATAAGTTATTAATACTAAACAAGCGGTGGAAAAAGATGTCCTTCCGACTCTAGGTGTATTAAGTAATTCCCTGTCGAGCCATCACCTGGAATACTCAACATTAGCAGAATTTTCTTCATCAGACATCCGAGGATATTAATAAAAATAAATAAAACAAATTAAACGAATTACAGTTTTTAATGCCTCAAACACATCATAAAACTACAATACATTTATAATAAATTTTATTATGTTTATAATTCTGACAATAAATTGTTTACTAACTCCAAACCAGAGTTCCGACAACTAAACAAATTTTCAAACGCAACAAAATCTTATCAACTGAACCCCCTGCTAAAAGACAAATGTAAAAAAAACTCCTGTAACTTTTAAAAAATTATATTTTACAAAAACCACTAACAATTGTCACACAATACTACTTCTTAAACACTTAACCAAAGAACATATTATGCGACAATTATAAACAGTTTTTTTTAATAAGAGAGATTATGCTTTAACTTTGTTAATGACAAAATTTGAAAGTTTATGTGAAGCAATTTCGTAATGCTTTTAAGTCACTCCGTATTCACCCAACTGACTAATGGCCGACCAGAGTATTGTACACAATCAGGAACTACATGAATATACATATGCTCACAGTTCAATCATTAAACATATTTTCCTAAAGCCCATGCTAAGGTAATACTGGCATCAAACAACAACACAACTGACCTAGCAACCAGTGCTTACAATTAACTTGTGACTTTAAAGTTATGTTACCAAACAGCTGGGTGACCATAATTATAACTATTTCGCTCCTACACAAGACTACTCCGTTTTTTTATCAGCGACTTTGGTTTCTTCCGGCTTGTCTTCACTCACTTTAGTCTCCTGCTTGGAAGCCTCGTCGAAATCGCCCACGAGGCTCGGCACTTCGTCGTCCTCTTCCAGCGGCTTCGGCGCGGCAACACTTGATGCGATCCTCTTCAACTGATTCAGACCTTCTGGTCCCAACTGTGTAAGAATGCCTGGGAGCATCTCGGCAATTTGCTTGTTTTCGCCATGGCCGGTTATAGCGAATGTGTTAGCAGCGAGCGACGCCTGAGCTTTTGGATTATTGAAGTGTATCACTGTGCCGTCGTCCTTTATCATGTTCACCTCCTCGATGCCAGGGATCACATTCACGGATAATTTCTTCAAAGAAGACTGTAACTTCTTGTCATCTGTCGCGGCGGTCGCATGCACAACCTTCTTCTTGCGCCTCGGAGTTCCCTTACCGCCAATGCGCACTTGTGACTGTAATTTCTTCAGCTTTTCCTGGTTCATTGTGATATTTTAACACGTGTCACCTGTCGATACAAACGCGACGCGATTATTATAGCTTTTTATTTATATCTCTAACAAGTCTACTCGTAATAACAAATGTAATTTGATAGTACACACGTGTTTCGGACACCGGCTCGCTACAAAGGGAAAATGGTGGATTTCCGATAATTTATTTTAGCATAGACATTACGTTGGCAACATTGAAAACAGTTCCGTTACACGAAAAACAAAAAATGCGCGTTTCTTTACTTTTAATAATAAAGCCATATGAAATATTTATTTATATTACTTAAACTATTACAGAATTTTAAAAATATAGTAAAAAGTTAATATAATGTTATTTTAATTAATTTCTTTAATATTTCAACTACTTTATTTATAATGTTATTTTACAAAACTAGAAATCTGGTTTCGTATATTGGTACGTTAAGGGTGCGTTCATGTGCGTTCTTAATTTCTTTTAAAATTTGTTATAATTCCTTGGAGTTTATTATAATTTTATATATTCATATAAAAATAAATAAATAATGAATTACTATCTATAAGAAGAATAATTAACTACTAGAATCAAACTTAAACGGTAAAGCGCCTGAAAAAATTAAATCATTATTTTATGTTTAATAATGTTTAGCAATTATTAATTCAGGCATTTAACTTTTATTTTTTAAATAAATATTAGAATATTATTTTATTTATTATATATTTTGATTTATAACTTATTACTTAATTTTCTAAATATTCAAGACTGAATTATGATGTAGTGATGTAATTGAATTCATAAGTTTATTAATAAATTATAATTTCCTATGCATTTTTAATTATAAAATTCTAATTAGTAGATGTTAATTTATCATGCAACATTTACACAGACCAATTAGTGTAATATAAACGCGGCGCTTGTTAGCGATTGCTGTTGGCGAACATTACACGATCCGCCATTTTTGAATCGTTAAAGCTCGATTCCAATTCAGGCGACAATTTTTTTTTTTGAATAATAATCAGTTTCTATTTCGTATTTAATATTTGGATTTTATTATTAACACTAGATTTACCAGACCAGTCAAAATGAATTAAAATTCCTACTGCGTGTAACATTTTCTTTAATTCTTCTAATCTTCTTTAATTTATAACAGAAGAATTAGTTTTATGAATTTTATATTATTTTATATATATTTGTAACAAATATATACTTTTTTGGTCTTGCTAGAAATAGGTATATTGAAGCTAGTAAATCTAGTGTTAAAGGAAGAATTAAAAAAAAAATTGCAAATTGTATAGACTTCAATTTTTCTGACAGCTAAAAAGGCGCGAAGAAAAATTTACTTTTAATAATCTGTACAAGTATTTTATTTAATTTATCCCGTACATCGGAATAATTTCTCATATCTATTTCTATTTGTGAAGTTTTTAATTGCTTTACATATAACAAAAACCGTCAATTATATGTTAAAAAAACCTATAAATGCGTTCCGTTATGGTTATCCTAATTGCTTTTAACTGAGACGTAACCAGCCTGCTGAAAATGACTATTTAGTGAACTTATCTTTTCTTCTAGACATTGATGTATTGCTGAGTGTAACCGAGCGTAATAACGCGTTCCTATCACGAGCATTTGTCCAATATATCTTTTAATTACTAAGTACTATAATATAGGTATACCATAATTGTTATATATTTATTTATTTATTTAAATTTAGCCTATTACAATAATATTTAAAATAGCTTTATATAAACAATGAAAGAAATAGAAAAAAAGAAAGTAAAAAATTACATAAACACTACTTATAAAGTATTAAACAATATTTAAAGAACCATAACAACAAAACACTGCGGCTAAATGCTAAACATAATGTGCTCCGTACTATTTTCATCTGTAATGACGGTAGTCCAAAATATTAACAAGTTTGGCACTCATCAAACGGGTTTGCTGTTTCAGTTTGACGAGCGAGATAGTAGTATGTAAGTTATGATTATAGGGTAGTTATATAAATCTCTTTGTATGAATTGTGTTAGAGATAGTCTGGACGTAGAGATTATGCGAGATGTCGGACGGTGTGGACGACACCGCCATTGTTGGAAAAGATTAAAGAGACAGTGTTCATAGGTCCTAGCTATTTAATTAATAAACGTGAATAATCAAACAAAAGACAAGTTTTACTCATTAGAAATTGTATTGGTGACTACCCCATTGTCTAGTAGTCGTTAACAGGCTCGATAAATGATCACACTCAAGAAGGACTTTTATTTGATAGAACGTGATTTGAACGTATGATCATGGAATTGTAAGGTATCCATCTATTTTATTGGCATGAGTGTTCACGTGTAAATTTAAATTTTGTTATTTCTTATTGCGGTAATGCTATTTCTTATTGGAATAAAAGAAGAAGAAGAAAGATATAATATTATATTTGTATACTTTAAGATAGATGCATTAATATTCTTAAGAGCAGAGGCGGCTCGTCCTAAAGAGCGCTGGTGCAGTGCACTCCCACGAAAATTACAGAACTTATATTACAGCGGCGTAGATATAGGTAATATAATATACTATTGTATAAGCATAGTAGAATAGAATGAATGTAATGTAAGGATAGTATGTATTATGAAGAAATATAGATTACTTCTGTAATTTTCGTGGGAGTGCACTGCACCAGCGCTCTTTAGGACGAGCCGCCTCTGCTTAAGAGTAGCAATTGTTTTCACCAATGGGCTACATGGAAAATTAGGTTTTTATAAAAAAAAAAAGAGACGGTCATGGTAGACCGTCCTTTTTGAAGCCAGAGGCAAACGGCTCTCGGTTTATTCTGAGCACACCATGTAATTAGACGCTTATAAAAACACAAATAATTAATTGTTTGTAGATTATTACCCTTGTATTTGTTAAATTGATAATGACGTCTGAAAAATGAAACGTCTTAAGTAGGCTTTATATTTAGAATTCATAATAAATACATTTTCAGTTATTACTTTTGATAGTAGAGTTCCAATGATACTAATCTAGAATACTGCGATTCCTGTTGAAGCTTCGTATACCACCTGGAACACGCACCTGATGGAAGTCCAGCAGTCCCTTGGGCTTATCACGAATTTTAGTCTGGCTTTCGAAACGAGTTCGCTTCAAGCGATTTGTATGGAAATTTGAGCAGCGCCACCGCGTGCGGATTTGGAACTACAATATTTTAGATACTTTTTGTTAATTTTCGAACGTCTCGATCTTTCGTTCATTTGATAGATTGCTGGTGCTCGTTAGTCGTTAGTAAAAATTCATGATCCCGATTGCTAACGGATCCGTTTTACTTGTGACAGCTCGATTCGAAAGCCAGACTAAATTCGTGATAAGCCCACCTGTCTAAAGACCACAAATAATGATAATTATATTTATAAAACAAACGTAAAACAGATGTTTATTTAGAATTAATTATTTGCTTAATAATGAGTGCAAAGGCGATTTGTATTAATATAATTTGATATTAACCTAACCCAGTCATTCTCAAAGTTTTCGCTGGGAGCTAGTTCTATTTCGATAGAATACTGTTTTCTTTTTCCTACTAAAGGGAGACTATAAGGTTAGGTTATTATTACATAATTATATTTTTTTATTATTTTAGGGTTCTGTAAAATATTTATCTTTTCAAAAGATTTGTTGTCAGAAAAGTTTGAGAATCGCTGAAATATTTTTTGCTACTTTATCGCTAATTTTTTATAATGTTTTTTTTTAAGTTACTAAACTCGGTTTTTTTTTTAATTGACGTGTTATTAAGCCTTAAAAAAGTAATCAAGTTATAATTCAAATTACATTATATTAAAAAAAAAACAAAAATAATTTTTATTTGAATTTTTCACTTATAACCCTTTTCTCGTATACCGTTAATATTTATCGTTGACATTTCGTGATGTTAATTGTTATTATGCAAATGAGTTATAATTACTATATTGTCGGGAAATTATTAAAGAACAAGCGTGCAGATATAAATCACATTTGTTTGCTTAGATTACAATCTGTACTGGTAGAAGGAAGACAGAGATTGCTTTGTTAACACTAGAAAGACCGAACTTTAGTATATATGTACCTATATCTAGGTATAACACATATGTATATACCAGAAATGAAGGAGGGGGATGTAACCTACTATTATCAATAACCGCATTTACATGTCGTACAAAAAGTCACAAAATTCTGTCATTATATACATAGTTGTTTTTCTAATTGAAATCAAAAAGCAGTCAAAATGACTTCTTCGGGCAATCTAGTGTTAAAGGAACAAAAATCAGACATGCGTGTAATAAAAGAGAAACAACTCCCGCTACTGAACTATACTGTCAAAAACGAGAAGAAAATGAAGAAGAATCAATAATTGTAATGATAATAATATATTTATTTGCCTGGACACTTACATTCTTCTCCTAATGGTTAGCTGGTAGAGAATTCCAAATGGCATTAAGCTCGCCAATGTCCTAATGTCTTTTGTTTTGCAATAAATAATCTTTATTATTATTATTATTATCTAATAATAAATACTTTATTGCTTTAAAAATAAGAATAATGCTAATACAAATTATACTAATAAACTAATAAACTAATTAACTAATAAACTACTTTCCTACCAAATATCATTTATGTACATTTCGATATTTCGCTTTTATTATATTGTATACAATACAATAGTTAGACCAGCCATCTCAAAGTGGTGTTCCGCGGAACCCTAGGGCTAAAATACTGCAAAAAATACCTACCAAATGGAGATTATAAGGTTACATCTAAATATTACATTGCAATATGATTATTCATAAATACATATAAATCAGTTTTTTATTATTATATTAAGGCTTTTTCCTTCGCCAAAAAAGTTTGAGAACCACTGAGTTAGACATATGCTATCGTGACATTTTTTGTAGATATTGATATGTTCTTTAATGTTGTGGAACATTTTTTTGTTCTATCATCAATAGTTTTCACAGCGCATGCGATGAAAGACATTTTATGGCAATTTTTGACAACCTTGGGTTATATTATAGTAGTTTTAGTAAGGATCCTTATTTTTCCTGTAATTGAATCAGTGATAATGTAGCATTCAAATAGCGAAAGAATTTTTGAAATCGGTCCAGTAGTTTTTGAGCCAATTCGTTACAAACATACAAATCTTTCCTCTTTATAATATTAGTATGGATTTAACAGATTGTACATTATAAGTTATTTATTTTTAATAGTTTTTTCCTGTTATTGCTCTTCGAAAACGCGTAGACAGGGACCGCCCGCGTTGGCCACACGCGGCTATTGTTTCAACTGCGACAAATTTTATGATTAATTTCCTTAGGGCTGTGAATGTTATATCGATTTGCTTGTCCATTGAATTGTGATGCGTTTGTCTATCACCGCGAAACTATAACTGGCTTTTCAGGTATTTTGTATAAGTGTGACTAACCATTGTAACCTGTGGTCTTATCACGAATTTAGTCTGGCTTTCGAATCGAGCTGTCACAAGTAAAACGGATCCGTTAGCAATTGGGATCATGAATTTTTACTAACGACTAACGAGCACCAGCAATCTATCAAATGAACGAAAGATCGAGACGTTCGAAAGTTAACAAAATGTATCTAAAATATTGTAGTTCCAAATATGCACGCGGTGGCGCTGCTTAAATTTCCATACAAATCGCTTGAAGCAAACTCGGTTCGAAAGCCAGACTAAAATTCGTGATAAGCCCACTGATGTCCGCGTGAAACAGTCGACTCCACTATGCCGGCTTGAGGAGACGAATGTGCTCTGTTCTACACTCCTCTCGTTATCCCGGCTACTTCCAAGCTGATCCTGACATAATATCGATATAATAAAACATCGACAACTACACATCACTAAACTGTAAAGAAATCAACAATGGATTGAAGGCGAGTAAATCACAAGTCATTAATTACATACACTTTTAAGTGGTGTTTTAAATTACGTAATTAAAACACTCGGACAGGCCAACCTGAACGAGCAGGGTTCGATAAATCGATTTATTCTTTGATATCGACTAAGTTATGCTACTTTTGAAAATAGCAGTTGACTATACACTTAGATAGACTGTGCCAAAGGGGGAGGGGGGGTCAAGCTGCGGCTCTTTGAAGGATTATTTGTGGCTCTCGAAAAATGACCCGAGTTCCATTTTTGTACTATTATATTGTGTTTGAAAATGTCTTTTAAATTACTGACAACAAATATGAAAAACTAAGTGCAACGTTTTTTAATACCTTTTTCAAATATTTAAATTTTGAAAAATGATTTGTACTATCAAGGAGTTTGGCAACCTCTGCTCTATACTATACTCATAGGACAAACCAACACAAACCTAATCAGACCCAATAAAGACTATTTTTGTTTACAATGCCATATAATAATAATGTCTGAGATTTCGTAGATATAATTCAAGTGGTTTAAATGACTATCTGGCCTGAAAACGCGGTTATTTTAATTGTATAGAATTATTTGCATGCCACATACAATGTGTAAAATATGTGATACTACTAACATTACTTTAAGACCTATGTTACTAACCATATTTATGGCAAATAAATGAATTAGGTAATATCTTTTGACATTAGGTTCGATGAATTGAGATTTTAAATGCCAAAATGTTTGAGGTCATATCGGCGCATGCGACGGATCGTGGTATTATTGTGAGAAACCGCGGATGTTTGTTAAACTGATAGTGATGTGGGAAGTGTTGTTATATCGATATTTTTATTATTATATATTTATTCATTTGTCTTCTTAAGTCGGAAACGGAAGTGATGGCGTGTGAAGCGGATCAGAAATAAACTACTACCTACTATGATTAAAAAACGATTTATTGAAGGTTCTTAACATTTAAAGCTCACGACCACTTGACATGTTTAAACGACGATAGCTCCATCTAGTGGTAAAATTGAAAACTACTATACATCTAACCAAATAATAATAATTATTTTTATATAAATTATATTGCTAAATATGGAAAAAGAAGTGTTATGGTGGAAGGATTGCCGATTATTACAACTAATAATAAAAATATTTGCAAATTTAAATATGAATTGAAGAAACATAACGGGTCTGATTGCCTTGTAATGATGTTGTAAATATTCTAGTATAATACGATATAGTCTATGTACGTTATGTTTATTTATAAATTTTATATAAGTAGGCATCTCAATTAAGTGAATTTATGTAATTCTTTTTGTGTAAAGAAATATCTTAAAGCTCTATATATAATAATTAGAGATGTGCCGATTATGACTTTGGCCGACTAGCCGACTAGCCGATTAGTCGGTTGTAAATAAGCCGACTAGTCGGCCGACTAATCGGCCAAGCCGACTACTGTTTAGGGGATTCCCGTGACGCTTCGTTTACAGCTGATTCGCTGCAATTTCAGTCACTACTGACATGTGGACAAATATAAATGACAAAAAAGTTTTTTGAGTTTTACAGCTCACTAGTTTGACGATAGTTTCAAATATCATCACGCAGAATTGCAATATATGTCATTAAATATTATGTTGATTTGTTTTTTAATTAAGATACTAATTATGTTTGATAAATGTCATCAATATACTTTCTTTACAAGGAAGTAACATATACATTTAATTGAGAAATAGACACAAAGTAAGAAGCCGGTAAGTCGGCGCTTTTTACCGATTAGTCGCCGACTACGATAGTGGCCGGATAGTCGGCTTTACCGACTAGTGGCCGACGAGTCGGAACATCTCTAATAATAATGTGTTTGATTAAAAACTTTTTTTAAATAATTTTCTACCAACGATTGAAATATATAATGTATATAGTTTTCTTCAGAGGTTTATCACAACTATTAGGTTAACAAACATAGCTGTATTTCTCTAGTCTAGTGTAGTTGTTACTTTCATGTTATGGTTTGTTAACTGTTTGTTTGTGTGTGTCTAAATAAATAAATATTGGAACTTGTAGCCTTTGCCTATTTTAATAAATATTGTACGAGGAATGTGGGCAACACTGCTTCCCAGATGGAGACTGTCAAGCAAGCGTGCCGTGCCGAGCTTGCCATCCGTTCAATCATCTTGTGTGCATTTTAATATATTATACATCTTCTTTGCAACCGAGTGTTTTACTCTGAAATCTTCATCGCTCGTGTCATCGAACACATTCCGTGTTACAAACTTAATAAAAACTACAATTAAGCAGATTCTCTTGGAATATATATTAATTAATCAACTACTACATTATAGTCGATAAATTATATACAAACATTCAAATAAATCGACAATCGATATCGATAAAGAAACAACACTATTAAAGAAGTGAGTAAGCACCATTTACACTGCACAATCGCCATAAACAACGAAAACGTAACTCTATTTCCTTCGCAACAAGTTTAAAAATTTATTAACACGATAAAAATCATTTCAACTTCGATTATAAATTGATCATACGATATTGGCTTTAGTATTACAAAGTAATTTGGTCGCTGTATCGTAGGGAATAAGTGTTAATATTGTATTATTGGGAAGGCGAAAATGGATGATTAGGTGCCATTATAACGCATCGAAAGGTAGTTATTTGTGTAAACAGAACACGAGGTAGTCCGCTCGAAGCCCCGAAGCCAAATAACACAAGCCAGAAATTCCCAAACCATGGGTCGTTTACGAACATTGAGTAGGTCCTATATGTATATGTAAATAGATCTTTAGTGAGACTTATGTAAAATAATATTGCTGATTAACACTAGATTTACCAGCTTAAATATACCTATTTCTACCAAAACCAAAAAAAGTATATATTTGTTACAAATATATATAAAATAATATAAAACTCATAAAACTAATTCTTCTGTTATAGATTAAAGAAGATTAGAAGAATTAAAGAAAATGTTAGATGCAGTAGGAATTTTAATCGTCAAGACCAGTCATTTTGACTGATCTATGGTAAATCTAGTGTTTAAATAGATTAAAAATATAATTATCACAATGCATTGTGGCAATCAAAAGACCAGAAGAAAACAAGAAAGATGACACTAACAGACTAAACGTTAAAACCTCAAATCTTCTTAAATAAGTATTTTGAATTGACCTTGTAGAATTGACCGCCACAGATCAATCCCTCATTTTTGTTGGAAACTCTATTAATTCCAATTAGAACATAATTAAGTAGTTCCACAATTCACTACTAAGGAATCTCTGTGAATTACTAATATTTATACCTTTTTTAGGACAGCCAAAAGTAGGTCCCAATATTAGAACATTTTCTTAGAGCCTAGTCAACTTTGAGAACCACTGACATAACCGTGTTTCTTAGTTTTCAAGCACAAAGAACAAATAGAGTTTGAAATGATGTTGTCAACAAGAGGAGTGTGTTCGTCTGTGTTTAAGATAAACATACCAAATGCGTCTAAGCCCTTTAATGGTTGACGCCAAATTGAGCAACTACCCTCAAAATATTACATTGTGGTAATGGGCCACACTTTAACACTAGATTTACCAGCTTAAATATACCTATTTCTACCAAACCAAAAAAGTATATATTTGTTACAAATATATATA
Source organism: Tineola bisselliella (assembly GCA_028551675.1). NCBI lineage: Eukaryota > Metazoa > Arthropoda > Insecta > Lepidoptera > Tineidae > Tineola > Tineola bisselliella. The sequence continues at coordinate 29,042 of JAPWLS010001722.1, forward strand.
AAATAATAAAAAAATTCATAAAGCTAATTCTTCTGTTATAAATTAAAGAAGATTAGAAGAATTAAAGAAAATGTTAGATGCAGTAGGAATTTTAATTAGACCTTGCAAGACCCGTCGTTTTGACTGGTCTGGTAAATCTAGTGTTAACACCAGGTGGAATGTGGTCATATGCAAGGTTATAATAAAAAAAAACGTGTTGAATATTTATCCAATTTATAAATATTTTATTACCCTTAATATTGGTAAATGTAAAGATGTTTTACTAGCAATACTGGATGTAAAATATATTAGTTATTATTGGTTTGAAAATACCACCATTTTATACCTACATGTTATTTGGTTTATATCAAATTGGACATTAATTAAAGATAAAGGGTGCCTATTTCGACGTAAATACTTTATTTGAAAATATCTTTCTATTGGGGTAAATTGTCAAAAAAAAAATTACCTTTTCATCTTAATACCCCTAAAATGTCCCGCCAAAAAGGATAATCTTCTTAAAATTAACAGGCAATGTTCTTTCCATTTACACCGACATTTCAATTGTTAAAAAAGGATTATAAGATACTGAAAGAGTTAACAGTTTTAAAATTTAATTATCATAAAGTGACAGCCGCCCTCGCCATGACGACTTTCTATGTCTTCACACCCCCAAAGCCTTTGATCCCAAAACGTGATGGTACTACCCAGAGGCGGCTCGCTAAAAACGCACTCCCACGTAAGTTTTATTTCTTCATAATACATACTATCCTTACATTACATTCATTCTATTCCATTAAAAAATGAGTTTTTCGCGATTTTCAGCAAAACGGTAAGTTTTATTGTACAAGATAAATAGAAATTATCTATAAAAAATGTATCAATACTTTTTCTCTTACGAGCCACCGTTTCTGAGATATAACGATTCAAAAAGTTATAAAAGTTGTTATCGTCATAATATGCAGCTATTCTTCTACATCATAGTAGATTTATTATATACAATATTATTATTATGACATTAGTATGTAAGTGGACAATGCCAGCTAAATCAAATTGATTGTAATAATTTATTTCATTTATATTTGTATTGACGAGTAAAAGCGCTCTATTGGAGTCCATTTACTAAAAGTAAATAAATAAAAATATAAAGTAGATAGTACTAGAATGACAGGAGACACGAAGGCGGTCGAATATTGCCGAGGAAAGCCGAAGTCGATTCGGCATAGATGAAGCCGCGGGGCATTGCTAGTCCGTGGAAGGGTGCCACTTAAGCAAATGTAGTCACGACTCTGACCACACCTATTTGTGAAGCGTGAAGATAGCGCGTAAAATGAGTACTTTACGATTGTTACACCGGCATGAACTCACGATTTAAACCCTAAAACTAGGCACGTAAAAGTCTACGTGACTTATTGTCAATAAAAAGTTGTTAGGAAAGAGAAGAAAAGAGTTCATGAGAGGAGAAAGAAAGAGTGTAATTGTAGTCTTATTATTATTTATTAATAACTCAAATTATTTGTGTATTATTTTGTATTTATTTTATTTTTTTCACTATTTACAACATCCCCCAAAGGTTAACTGGAAGAAAATATCTAAAGGCATTAATATCGCTTTTTGTTATTTTTATGCAATAAACAGTTTATTATTATTATTCATTCAATAAAGAAAATAAACTAGAAAGAGTTGTACTAATAATAAATTAACTTTAATTAATACTAATATTGTGTTTAATGAATTAATTATAAATATATTATTAGTTTTTTTTTTTCAAATAGTAGATATTACAATCGAACACATAATATGTGTACAAAGTTTCATGATGATCGGTCAAGTAGCTGTTGCGTGAAAACGTAACAAACAAACTCACTTTCACATTTGTAGTGTATTTTTGGAGGTACTCGAAGTAACATAGGATACTTTTTATTAAAAAAAAAAACAATATTTTATATTTTACTAAAGTTTCCAACTGACTATAATTTCGGCTGTTTGGAATCATATTGATTGAAATGATGTCTGATACTTATTTAATGACATAATGCGCGTGAAGCCGCGGGTAAAAGCTAGTATTATTATATAGGATCTAAAATTTCGTGGCACACACTAGTTGAGAATCACTGAACTATACAATACATAATTATAATACAAAATTGATACAATGAGTGGTTTAGTAATAATGCTGTTAAATGATTTTTTATAAGTTCAGTAAATGAGATTAAAAACTGAATTATTGTACTCTTGTTATTTTTTATTAAAAAAGTTGAAAAAATAAAAGGTAACTATCTACGTACTTAATAAGAAAAAACGAATCAATAAAATTTAATTAAAAAAATCAAATATTTATTAAACATTATGACATAGTTAAATTTGCGTGAAATTTATACGATAATGCATTTAATGTTGCCCAAGTTGATCGTTTTAGCACAAAGCCGGCCATTGTGCGCGCGCCTTTAGGTGCATACTAATGTATTTTATTGGCCACAAATTAAATCAACATCAAAAAACGAATAAAGCAATTTAAAATTCACACGAACGAGTGTAATAAGTGTATTTTACCGCGCGACATTAAACATAATAAAGGAACCGAGTTAATTAAAAAATATTACCCCGAAATGGTTAAAATATTCGTACGGTCGTCCGTCGTCGACAATTCACTCGAAAAACGAACAAGAAAGCTCCTCGAGCGCGTCCGATCGCCGCCTTAATTGAATATAAACCGCTCAATTTAGAATAGACAATACTCGCGAACACCCCTCTAATCGCAAACCACAAGACAAACTACCCGGTTAAAGCGGAGCTGCTTATTCAAACCGCCTCACCGACCGCCCTCGACCGCCGTTCCCGCCAATCCTCTCGGAGCTTCTCAAATAAGGTTTGCCGGTAGAGTCTTCTCCACGCCTCTGCTCTGAAGCCGGAGCCAATAGCGCCTCGGCTTCCATGTTTGTGCGGGAGGCTCGGCGTCGAGTGGCGTGTGGGGCTCATTCGGTCGCGCGCCGCCTCGGCGTTCGTGTCACGCGTGTCGGCTCCACGACAATGGAACGTGTTTGTGTTTGAATGTGCGATATTTAGTGATTTAGTGCGGACTGCTTTGGAGGAAGCATGATGCCTCTCGCACCGACCCCTGTGGTGGCGGTGCCATCGAAGCCGAAGATCGGTTTCAGCATAGACAGTATCGTGGGTTCAGAGAGATCCAGGAGGACCTCGCCGCCTTTAGCGAGCCCCGGGTCTCCGTCGCCGGTCGCGTCTCCTCGGAGTCCGTCGCCGAGGCCGTTGTTACGTCCGAGTGCGTTGCCGGCTGTGTTTCCCTCCCCCGAGTTAAAAAGACTGCCTTATTTGGACGCTCAGGCGCATCACCACCAGTTCTTGGCGCACTTCCAAGGCGCGGCTCTGGCTGCTGCGTTGGCACACCAGCAGCAGAGCTTCGGCGGGCCTCTGCCGCCTCACCCTCCCCACCCGGCAGCTCCGGTGCCGCGGGAGTCCTACCAGTTGTATCCGTGGCTCATAAACAGACACGGAAGGATATTCCCTCATAGATTCCCTGGAGGTGAGTCAATTTTACATTACACAATACTATCAAAGCTTTTTAATTAAATTTTCGCCTAATAAAGGGTTTATGCAAATCTGTCAGAGCGGTATTCTTATAAGAACGTAGGGGCCATTAAATAAGTCTATTAATAACAGAATAATTTGTAAAAGCTACACGTGTCGAAAGCGATCGGACCAACAGCATCCTCCATGCATGTGTGGAGGCATTAAGATAAGAACTCTCAAATTTATCTTTTAACACAAATCAATTAAGATAAAAGGCACGGATTTATCTTTAAGACGCTTTAAAAAATAAACGCATACAGATAACAAGAATTTCATTAACACATGCTCGGGTTTTATTTATTATATTAATTAAACATTGTTAATAAAACAAATGTTAATTGACAAAGCTTTTTACTCTATGAATGTAGCTGCAAATGACAATCTGTGAAACTGATTGTATCTAGTAGTTAATATTTGTTGTTGGAGTGAGTAGAGGGCGCCGTCGTCGTTGCTGCATATTGTTGTATTGATAAATATAGTTATATTTTGACAAGTCCAAGTGTTCCGATAGGAACCTACGGATGATGGATTAGAAATAGAAATGGAAATAGAAATTTACGTTTGTGATTTCGAATCGTTAAAAATACTATACACGGCTTAACCTAAAGCTTTTCAATTATTAGTTAAAACAATAATCAAATATGCCGTTTAAATGGCTAAATGATTTATTGTTCAATACTGTTAACAATAAAAAAGCAGCAAAATTTGAAAGAGCGCTAAAAACATATAATATCCCTGAATATCTCGTAATAATATTGTACTCTTTGCAATCAATTTAAGTTTCATATTTATAAATTTCTATAAATTACAAACTCAAGTTATTTTTATTTGTAAATTCTTAAATTAAGCCAAAATAGCTAGTTGTTTATTACATAATAATGAAGATATAAAATACAAACAATCAAATGTCTTCTCTTTATAATATTAGTATCAAGTATGTATACATATATGAATATAGATATGAATTACAATGCGGACGCAATATAATGATTTTTTTTTGGTATTTTTTTCACACTTTACTGAAGTTTTCCCATATGGATCCCAAACGTTTTTGAAAATATTCTATAGCCTATGTTCATCAGGGATAATGTATGATTCTCATGGTAAAAGAATTTTTCAAATTGGTCCAGTAGTTTCGTAGCTTATTCAATGCAAACGAACAAACAAACAATAAAATGTTTACTCTTTATAATATTAGTATAGAAAACTTATTTTATATAGCTGCCATCGTATCCAATTTGGTTAAGCATCTTAGGATACGACGTAATAAAGCTATTAGAACAAGCATAGATTCATTGAGTAGAGTTCAAAACTGTCAAATGTCACTCAGCCTTACGAAACAAAATAGGCCAATCAAACGTTTAAATTATTGTTAACGTGATTTTTGACCAAAGATAATAATCCATTGCAATATTGTCAGTAGATGTCACCTAGCATTTATAAGAAATCGTTTCAATCGTTACTTATTAATATATAAATAACAATGCAATTAATATATATGCAATTTGCTATATAAGTAAGTATATATAAAATATTACTATTTTATTTTGATTACTGTCTAATAGTTGCTGTGTTTAAAGATTTATTATTTATTAGTAAATAATTATTACTGCATAAAATGGAATAAAATGCACTCAAGTAATGATCAGCTGATCACAGATCAAACCACGCTCAAGCGTTATTTCTTAGACCTGAGACCTGAAATAAATATCTATTTATTATGTTTATTTCGGCGCAACGCAGATGACTTTTGCGGGTGACTGCCACTAAGGTTTGTTGTAGTACAGTTTAATAATCAGTTAGAACGGCATAGTAGATTTATTATATACTAGCTTTTACCCGCGGCTTCGCTCGCATTTAAGTCTTTAAATAAGTATCAGAGATCATTTCAATTCTAATTAAATATGATTCCAAACAGTTGAAACTAGAGTCAGTTGGAAACTATAGTAAAATATATATATTAATAAAAAGTATCCTATGTTACTTCTAGTACCTACCTCCAAAAATATGTGTACAAAGTTTCATGATGATCGGTTAAGTAGTTGTTTCGTGAAAACGTAACAAACAAACTCACTTTCGCATTTATATTAGTAAGGGATTATTATGACATTAGTATGTAAGTGGACAATGCCAGTATACAGCAGCTAAATCAAATTGATAATTATTAAATTCGTTTACATTTATTTTGATGAGTTAAAGCGTTCTATTACAAAAGTAAATAAATAAATATTTTTAATCTGTATGCTTAGTATGAATTTTATTCGATAGCCATAATGGTACATATTAACTACAATTAGGAAAGTTTGGGTCATTCATCTGTCATTTCTTTATATAATAACTAGCAGTTGCCCGCGACTACGTCTGCGTAATAATGAAGATATAAAGTACTATGAAGTTTAATGATGTTTTATATTTCAGTCAACAGAAAATGCCTTCCACACCCCTGTTGCAAAATCTACTAACTGCCTCTCCGTCAAATTTCTAGTTTGTAGCAAAAAAATTATACAAACCTGCGAGAGCCCTTACAACGCCTTAATCTGGCCCTGTTGCAAAATCCCTACTAACTATAATATAAATTTCATCTTTGTATGTCAAGCGTATTTCGAGAGAACTTTCGCTTTTAAATTAATTGAAATAGATAAGAATTACAATGTGAACTTAAAACGTAATATTTCTTAAAAAAACAAAAAAAAACTGACAGCACGTTTTACCGCCAAAATTAGGCATAGACATCGAATTATGTAAACCTAAAATATAATATTACTTTAAAAAAAACAATTGAAATTATTCAATAGCCTATGTTCATCAGGGATTTTTTACGATTCTAATGGTAAAAGAATTTTTCAAATCGGTCCAGTAGTTTCTGAGCCTATTCAATACATACAAACAAACAATCAAATGTTAGTATAGATATGTATTCGTTCAGAAAATAAACCGCAATTAAGTAAATATTAATTATAAAATTTATTATATTTGACCTGAATGATTTAAGATGTACATTGCGATAACTTTATGACTTTATTTCAACAATGTGAGCTATCAATAAAACATAGTGGCCGTAATTATTCCGACATGATAAGTTCAATTAAAATGTTATTTATTTGATAATAATTGATATTTTTAATAAGTAATAATATAGCAAATATAAATCATTCATTTTATAATCGACTCTCACAATAAATACCAGTCGTTTACTAAAACAATTATTTAAATACTAGCTGTTGCCCGCGGCTTCGCTCCCGTTAAGAAGTATTATTATTAATTAGGTATAGTTTTTGCCGGTTTATTTTTGTTTAGCGTGTGTAAAAACGTCTTCATCATAGTAGCTCTCATCTTTAATTTCAGTTCAATCAGTCGAAAATCTAATAAGATTTATACAAACTTTCATCCCCTATTTTATCCCCTTGGGGGCAGAATTGATCAAAATCCTTTCTTAGCGGATGCCTACGTCATAATATCTACCTGCATGCCAAATTTCAGCCCGATCCGTCTAGTGGTTTGGGCTGTGCGTTGATAGATCACTAAGTCAGTCAGTCACCTTTGAGTTTTATATATATAGATAGATATGATAAATTTTAACAGAATTTTATTCTATAGAACAATTGGTGAATTTAATGCCTATGTTTCTACCAGTTAACCTTTAGTACTGTAGTGTACTCTACACAATGTAGCGGATATTGTCATATTATATTTATTTTCATAAGAAAAGACGTCCTTTCATTTCAGTAATATATTTTCACAATTGTCATTTTCGACATATCTGACATATACTTTTTTATAATTCTTTTTTCGTGTAACGCACTCTACACTACTCCCTCTCCAGTAACTTAGTTACGATACAATAACATAAATGTAAAAACGAGAAATCATGTACAACTAAATTAATCTAAACATAATATAAAATAGTATTATTCACTTAAGTATGCGGGTTTCAATCTATCTATAGAAATATTTATAATATTTATAGTTTATATAATAGTAGTCCTTTTTATAATATATAGTTTTAATGTAATTTTGTAGGTAGGCTTTATAAATAAATAAATAAATAAATAAATAAATAAAATAAAACCTCACGTCAAAAGAAAACCTAATTAATAACAGACCCGATTATATTACAGTTATATTTCATATCACTGTCTCTATAAAAGTGTAGGTAGTCGAAAAAAATGGCGCATGAAAAATAAATATTATTCTGACAAATAACCGAAAGATATAATTCATCCCCTATTTAAACTAACACGCGAATATAACCCGTATGCCGTATAGATATTACGCCTAAATTCGTATACATATGTTGGAGATTTGTCAACCCCCCGCTATCTAACACGATTATTATTTTTATGGACCCGTTCCATTATTATTTGTGCTTCTTTTTTAATTAAACCGGCTTAACATGTCAAAATTGACACAATTTCCCTTGTCACATATTTTGTGTCCCCCTAAATTTTGTAGACTATATGTCCCTTTTTTAATTGAAACATTTTAGGTCCAATTGTTAGCATAAAGATTCCATTGATACAAAATTATACCTATATGTACAGTGTAAACTCCATTTAACGATTAACTCCCTAAAACGACGTAATTACTTAATTTTGATTGATTTATATTGAATATCTAAATTAAATATAGGGTGGGGCATGGAAACCTCCCATATTTCAAAAGGCTGGCAAGGGAAAATTATATGTAATATCAAAAAATATATATTTACCAGAAATATTATGTACATACACATTTAGTATAGATCCTGTTGCCCTAAATTTGCACACTAGTAGACGACGACACTGCGATTTTTTAAAAATGTGGGAGATTCCCGTGCCCAACCCTGTGTTTTTTTTTCAATAATTGTATGTTTCTATAATTACTTAAATATTTATTAAATCACAGGCAAGTGACGTTTGAAGATATTTGTTTAAGAAAAAAGTTATTTAAAACTGAAAAAAAAACCGTTACTTTCAATTCCAACCGCATCGACTTACCAATGACAAGTGGGAGAAACAAACAATACAATTTCTTCTCGACCACAAAAATTTCACTGATAAGATTATTATTTGATTAAATTGAGAAATTTTGAGGTCACGGAAAGAAATTGGTCTATTCTAGAAAATACCAGACAACGGGGGACACACGGGCTAATACAGGGACACAAATTTAGGCGTAATGAATCCTAGTATATAATCGTCGCCTTAAAAATATAATACGGTAGTAATAAACGGTTGACAAAGAGCGTTTTTTAAAGTAGGACTCCGAAACGCCCTCGATTATGAACCAAAGCCATTGTTCGAAATTTGATTGTTGCTAGGGATGTGACACGTACTGATTTTTATCGATTAAATTAATTTTGAATGCCACCGTATTTAATGTGGTTTTTAAAATGTGATTCGAATCGGATAAAATGTATTGTATAATATTAAAATTAATTATTTATTTTAATAGTTATAGCTGAAAAAATTATAATATAATATTGTATTATATGTTTTTAATTAATAATAATACAATAGACACACATATATCCCTACTAATATTATAAAAATGAATGTGAGTTTGTTTGTTACATTTTTACGCAACAATTACTCAACCGATCATCATGGAACTTTGTACACATATTTTTGGAGGTACTACAAGTAACATAGGATACATTTTATTTAAAAAAAAATATTTTTTACTATAGTTTCCAACGTTTGAAATGATATATGATACTTATTTAATGACCTAAATGCGAGCGAAGCCGCGGGTAAAAGCTAGTATACATATATATGTATATATAAACGAAATATAATTTAAATCGATAATGGCGTGTCACAGCTGGTTTAAAACGCCGACAACACCATCTTTCGTTACGCGTTCTTTTTACTTAATTACCTCGATTGTTAACTCGAGCTTTTTTTTTCTAGTTACGCTTTAAAAGGATTGAATAGTTCATAATTGGATGTAATTTGAACGTACTTTGTTAGTAAGCGAGCCGATTAACATGTTACTTTGTGGCCCAAACCGTTGGTCAATAATTATGTTGTCAAAATGGAGTGGGACAAATAATTAGGCTTATTTAAAACCGCTGTTTAATTTGTGTTTTTTAAAATTTGGAATAGTTTTACCAAAGTCAAAACAGTTGAATTTAAAATTAACTAACCAAATATAGTGCAAATTCTCTATAACGACACTGAAGGAACTGTGCGTTTTATGGCGTTATAGAGAGTTGTCGTTAAATGAAGAGAATTACAAAGAGAACTAGTTTATTTCAGACTAGTGTTAGTAATTACATAAAAACATTTGAACCAGTATATAATTGTATAGAAGACAAGGTAAACCAACCAAGACCAAGTTATTTCGACGCTTTAGGGAGTTTGTCGTTAAATCGAGTAACGTTAGACTGTATATTGTAATAGTCTAAAGTTTGCTCATAATTATCGTACGAATGGAGTATAATCACGTGAAGTTCTATTAGTTTTTTTTTAATATTTAACGTGACATGTAATAGGAGGAAACTCGCTAATCATACCCTGTCTAGTATTAAGGTTAGTATAGGTACCTACATGCTAATGCTAATTAAAATAGATTTGAAAATATAATTCTTCTTCTTCTTCTTTATCAATGGCCTCAGATGTCTAATGAAGACAATTCTGCCAATGTGGAGTATTCAGGCAAAAACCCAATAAGAGATTACAAAATTTTAATTCACACATAAAACCTCATGTCAAAAACCCCACATATCTTCCAAAAATACAATTATAAAAAACAATGCATTGTGACAATAAAAGGAAAAAAAAAATAAAGATGACAGTGACAGAATAAATGTTTAAATCCAAAATCTTCACATCAACACATTTTTGCTTAATTTACAACATCTTAAAAAATGTAATACAAAATGTAATACACTGTACACACAAAATACGCTAGCATGAAAATAGTTATTTATCTTCTATCTTTCTTCTATCTATATATATAAAACTCAAAGGTGACTGAAGTATATAAACACACCAACATACACACAATCATCTCAGTCACACTAGGGCGACATGAAAATAGTTATTTATCTTATATAAAGCCTTTTTGAATAAACGTGTAGCTACTATAGTAAATATTAATAATAATTTGGGACGAATATTCCGGTCTAAGCAGGTCTAAACCGAACAAGAGGCTGTTACGTTGTTAACCAAATAAGTCGGTCATTTTGTTTTAGATGATCGGTAGTTAGATAAATTGTTTGGTTAAATATTACGTTAAGTCGAATGTATGTAAGTGGCAGGTTAGGTTGATCGTTAATTAATCAACTTTTCAAAGCTGTTATTGTACTTTTAATAGTTAAGTTTGAATCGAGTTTTGAGATTTATATTGAAATATTATCTCTTACTGAGGTCTAGAGTAAAAAAACTCTCACTTATAGAGGTAGATATGAAATGAGCGCTTTGAATGACTCTCTCTAACAAAGGTTTTCTCACTAATCCAGCTCTCGCTTATCCAGGTTCGACTGCATAACCAAAATCCCTACTAATATTATAAATGTGAATGTGAGTCTGTTTGTTACGTTTTCACGCAACAACTACTTGACCGATCATTATGAAACATTGTACACATATTTTTGGAGGTACTAGAATTAACATAGGATACTTTTTATATATATATTAATATAGTTTCCAATTGACTATAGTTTCAACTGTTTGGAATCATATTGATTCATTTCTATTGCAATGATGACTTAAATGCAAGCGAAGCCGCGGGTAAAAGCTAGTATATTTATAAAACGGTAGTTAAGTAAGTAGGTTAATTTCTCTTATACATATATAAATATAACCATTCTATGTATATGATTGTATCTTTAAGTTTAGCCTATAATTATGTTAAATTTTTATACGTTTTGATATTTAATTATTAGTTTTAATTTTGTTAGGTTTAATCTTTAAATTGATCTTTTTTGAAAATAATTTCGCCTAGATGTCGTTGTAAGTACATATATACTTGTATAATATACAATTGATGTCGAATTTAAAAAAAAACTAGCATTCAGTTTTCTTTTAATCATTGTCTATAAATAAAAATATATACATACGAATTCCCTGACCCCAATTTAAGATACAAAAATAATAAAAAAATGTCATAATAAATTGTTTATAGATATCACGAATAAATATTTATTTAAATTGGGATACGAAACTGGGATCTGCGTAATTTATGAGTTGGTACATCCGAAAATATTCAAATTCATTTATTTGCCATAAATATGGTTAGTAACATAGGTCTTAAAGTAATGTTAGTAGTATCACATATTTTACACATTGTATATGGCATGCAAATAATTCTATACAATTAAAATTTACTATGTCAACCTTAAATGCTAAATAATGTCAAATTAAATATAAACCTACAAAATGTCACTCATAAATTCACCAATTGACTAGTAGGACTTGTTTATTAGAAACTAGCAGCCCATCCTGGCTTCGCACGGGTGGCTATTTATTTATTAATCGTTTAGGATTTTAGAAAAAGCTATGAAAGACATTTTATGACAATATTTGGCAAGCTTGGGTTGCATTATTGTAGTTTTAGTAAGGATTCGTATCTTTTTCCTGTAATTTATATAGCCTATATTGATCAGTAATAATGTAGCATTCAAATGGTGAAAGAATTTTTGAAATCAATCCAGTAGCCAAAAGCCAATTCGTTTCAAACATACATACATAATCTTTCCTCTTTATAATATGAGTATTATATATACGTTGAGATTCTTTTTACATACGTTAAAACTATCAATGTCTCTTATAACCTAGGTAGATGATTAAATATAAATTGCCTACTAAAAACGTTAAAAATGTTTATTTATATTGTATTTACGACAAAATTTTCTATTGAACTGGATTAGGTTCTTGTTTGCAGAGGCGGCTCGTCCTAAAGAGCGCTGGTGCAGTGCACTCTCACGAAAATTACAGAAGTAATCTATATTTCTTCATAATACATACTATCCTTACATTACATTCATTCTATTCTACTATGCCTATACAATAGTATATTATATTACCTATATCTACGCCGCCGTAATATAAGTTCTGTAATTTTCGTGGGAGTGCACTGCACCAGCGCTCTTTAGGACGAGCCGCCTCTGCTTGCTTGTATATTATATATCCTAGGTACTAGGTAGACTGCCTTCTCTGATAAAATAAGAATCGTTAGTCTACATATTTTTGAACAAACTACATGGTTGACATGAGGGTTTATGTGTGAATTAAAATTTCATAATTTTTTATTGAATACTCGACATTGGCAGAATTGTCTTTAGTAGATATCTGAGGCCATTAATAAAAGAAGAAGACCAAACTACATGACGTTTCTAGTGATGTGCAATACGCGTAGTGCTGTGACTAAGATTAATTGAATTAAATATTAATTGATTATTGTATTCCAATTACAAACACATTTTAAAAGTTGCTTACAGTCACAAGGAATTTATCTGTGGGCTTATCACGAATTTTAGTCTGGCTTTCGAACCGAGTTCGCTTCAAGCGATTTGTATGGAAATTTGAGCAGCGCCACCGTGTGCGGATTTGGAAGAAAATATTTTAGAAACTTTTCTTTTTGTTAATTCTCGAACGTCTCGATCTTTCGTTCATTTGATAGATTGCTGGTGCTCGTTAGTTGTTAGTAAAATTTCATGATCCCGATTGCTAACGGATCCGTTTTACTTCTGACAGCTCGATTCGGAAGCCAGACTAAATTCGTGATAAGCCCACTGTTTTAAAAACATAATACGCATTTATTTACAATAAAAATGACGTCTATTTTTGTATTTCAGTTGAAGTGCAATTAAATAAAAACTAATTAAAGATTTAATTAGTTGTGTATCTGCGGTCGCGACCTCTCGTGGTGATAACGAAGTTATATTATCGTACATAATCAAGTATTTTAAACAAAAACAACAAATTAATAGTGTTTCTTTGAGATAAAAAATAATATTTATATACATTTTAATAAAATAATGAACAACTCTAGATCAGAAGTTCCCAAACTATGGGAGATATTATATTAAATGGATCCCAAACTGTAATATGTGATAATAGAAAAGTCCTTCATTCATATTGGTAACGCAAAAATGTTTGTTAGAATGGTCGGGATTAACTTTGGGAACCACTGTTATTTTTTATTAGGCTATGATTGGAGAGTTTACTGTGATTACTTCTCGTTATATGCCTTTCCAAATTCACTGTGGATTCTAACAATGCGATAGACCCTAAAGGGCCTATGCGAAGAAAATATTTTAAATTTTGACTTTTTTCAGGTAATTTTTCTATAAATAAATTCAGCAAAAACCAATCTTTATTAATATCAGGATTTCAGGACTGTATAATTTAAATAAACGCGGTACTTAGTCCCATAAAGTTCTAATTTGTATTGCCCGATACTATTACTGCTTCTCCTATGACAATTGGTTATCTGGAAGAAATTACTTTCAGTGATAAGATCGACAATTGCTCTAATTTGATTCTTATGTGTTGTATGGTATTAGTATTATTTTTAGAGCAATAAAGGATTTACTATGATTATAAAACACTCGTTTTAGTAGATCAAGTTTAAATAAACTATCGCATTTATTTTCATTACAATGGCTAAAAGATTTGTATTGTCTTTCTTGAGCAGTAGAATCTAGTTTTGTAATCATGTCACGGCTAGAAGAATTTGTTTATATTTTTTAAAGAAATTGTATATAGACTTTAAAAGACGTTTCTTTGATAACAGGTGAAATAATTCGATAAATTTTAGAGAAATATTGTTACTTTATCCGTGGATCTGATGTAATTTATTATAAATTTCTGTGATTGTTATTTACTTTTTTTTAAATTAAAATTCAGCGTTTTTTCGTTAATTATTTTATGTACAGGCTACGATTGACGAGTTTCTTGTGGTCTTCTTCTCGTCATACGCCTTTTCGAAGTCACGGTAGAGTCTAACGATGAGCAAGCGCACGCCTTTAGTGCCTATGCTAATAAACTATTTTCATTTCAATTCATTTAAGTAATTTATCTATATATATATAACTCAAAGGTGACTGACTTAGTGATCTATCAACGCACAGCCCAAACCACTGGACGGATCGGGCTGAAATTTGGCATGCAGGTAGATGTTATGAGGTAGGCATCCGCTAAGAAAGGATTTTGATCAATTCTACCCCCAAGGGGATAAAATAGGGGATGAAAGTTTGTATAAATCTTATTAGATTTTCGACTGATTGAACTGAAATTAAAGATTGGAGCTACTATGATTCTTAACGCGAGCGAAGCCGCTGGCAAAAGCTAGTTTATTAATAATTATATTTTTAAACTCATACTACACGCATGAGATAATGGAACTTATCAAAAATTGACTTCTGGTTAAAAGCAATAAAATGACAATTAAAACTGTCATAAAATCTCAGAGTTATGGGCCATGGTAACACTTTTAATGATCCAAATAATAAAATAAACGAAAAATAAAAATGATAACATTCTTCTGTTTAATAAATATATTTGTATTTAAAAAAATACTTACGATTTTTGTGTTTTGTTTATTGCTGTATATTGTACCCAATAATATTTCATATTGTACAATTTATTGAGGGGTTTATGATTATTTATTTATAAACATTTAAATACTTAAATAAGTATTTTCGGCTTGTAGGATCGACCGCCACAAGGTTATTTATTTATTTATAAACATTTAAATACATACAGGGTGGGGCATGAAAACCTCCCACATTCACTAAATACATAACCTTTCTGTGAAATATTTTGTGGCGGTCGATTCTACAGGCTGAAAATATTAAGAAGATTTGAGGTTTTGACGTTTATTCTGTCAGTGTCATCTTTCTTGATTTTTTCTGTTCTTTTTATTGCCACAATGCATTGTGATAATTATATTTTTAATCCGCAATATTATTTCACTTAAGTTTCTCTAAAATTTCATATATATGTATTTTACTAGCCTTTTAAAATGTGGGGGGTCCCATGCCTCATCCCGTAATTAGCATTTCAAAGCATGTACGCTACGTATACTATGTAACATTCATAAATATATATATACAGACCCCAAACTAGGACACCCTGTCAGGCCAAGGACAACGCAAACAAACTCAGACCTGAAACAAATATCTTTTGTTTCGACCAGGAACCAAACCCGGGTAACGCCAGCCCCAAAGGCTGTCAATATGTAATATAAACAATTTTTATTTATTATTATTATTATTATAACACGGATTTTTACCAATATAATAATAAAGTCTTTATTGCACAAAATTACAAAAGGTGTATTTAATGTTTTTATGCATTTTCTACCAGTTACCTTTGGGAGATTAACACTAGGTTTACGGGACGCGTCAATTTGACGCATTTTGACTTTTATCAGAGAATTACCAAAAACTGTTTAAATTTTTATTTTATCTCTTTGTATGACTTTTATTCATTGATCGAGGGAAATATAAATTGAAGTCTATTTTCTTTAAAAGTGTTGAATTACTGAACTTGTCTATGTGGTATACCTATCGCTACGATATGCGTCAAATTGACGCGTTTTAGTAGAAGTAGGTATATAGAAAACGTCCGTAAACCTAGTGTTAATAAAAAATAATTACAAATAATTTGGGTTATTAATAAATAATTACACAAATAAATATAATAATTTTCAGCCTCGTGAATTCATAATTACTAAACACAATGTCTTCTGCTCCGAACGTTTAACCAAATATTTATTTATTTTATTTTCATAAATTTATTTATTTTCTTAAACTTAGCCACCATGTGTTCTGCTCCAAACATTTAACCATTTATAACTTTTTGTAAATAAGAAATATCAATAAATTATAAATCAATATAATCAAATAAATAAATATATATAACTCTCTCTTTCTTGCCCATATTAAATTCAATAAGAAAGAAAAGGATAGCAATAAGACCTACAGAGTCGTAACGTCGTTACCTTGTATTTTCAATAAATGATAACTTTAACATTAAAATTATTTTGATAAATTACTGCCTCAAAGCGATGATTATCATCGTACGCAATACCACGTCTTATTGCGTAAAGGATAAAGTAGGTTATTGTGTTTAATTATATGGGTTACATATTACTTTACGCTTTTGTGTTGAGTTTAATTTAATTTTAATAATAGACTCTGCTTTAGAATTACTTTTATAATATTGATCGTACATTAATATATGGTCTTAGGCTCGCACGTCCGACGCGTGAATACGGTTGGCATAAACTAAAACACGGTCTTCAAATATGTCAGGTGTTGCCATGAAAAAAGAAAAAAATAATACCCACATTTTTTAAATTCCAGAATTACAGAAAGAGCGTAAACAGCTGTAGAATAATCCTGCTGCGCATGCGCTCACTATAAACCGCATAGGAGGGACTCTAACTAAAAAAGGTCTGCCTCCGCCAGTTTTGCTCGGATTGACTTGAAATTTTCACACAATATTCTTGAAATATAGTACTTTCGTGTCACAAATTTTGAAAAAAAACCTACAGAAATTTTGTTTTGTTTTTTAGCTATTTAAATGATATCAAGTACCTAATGGTTTTTTTTTTATTTCTTATAATAATTCAAACTAATATATTGGCTAAGTACAGTATTTACAATAAGAGTAGATAATCCTTAACGGCGTCCATCTCTAGACCAGTGGTTCTCAAAGTTGACTAGACTCCAATTCTCCTAACAAAAGTTTTCCAATCTTAAGACTCACATCTTGACCGTCTTAGAAAAATTGGAATATCAAAATTGTTAATACACAGAGATTCCCTAGTAGTGAATTTTTAATTATTTAATGCCTTCTTATAAATAATGAAAATTCAAACGGTAGCTGGAATTGCTTTTGGACGTGGCATTACGTGTGAATTAAAATTTTATAATTCCTTATTGAATACTCGACATTGGCAGAATTGTCTTTAATAGATATCTGAGGCCATTAATAAAAGAAGAAGAAGAAAACACAAGCGTTACCAACATGAATGAATTTCTGGCGGAACACCCGTAAAGTGACCTAGTCGCGTTTCGGGATCAGCTTGGAAGTAGCCGGGATAACGAGATGAGTGTGCCCTGTCAATTTGGACGGAGCACATTCGTCTCCTCAAGCCGGGATAGTGGACATCTGTCTGTGGTAACTCTAGCTTAACATCAGGCGGAGTGTGGTCATATGCTGGGCTATCAATAAAAAAAATTTAAAAAAAGAACTTTGAGAACTTCTGCTCTAGACGTTAATCTACACATATTTTCGCTGAACGCAACCTTCAGCGTGATGGCATTACCTAACGATATTATAATTACCTTCTCAGCCAGACAAATTTATTACTACATAATATTTTATTAAAGTACAATATCAATTACTCGCGTATTCGCAAACATTTATTGTAGCGTCGCGATAGTTAATATAAGGCCTGTTTCACACTGGTCCACTTTTGACATTTGCGACCATTTAAAATAACGGTATTATATAAAACAGAAACTATATAACATTAAAGGAAATTATTAAAATTATTTTGCTTATAATTCCCGCTACATTAAGTCGATGAAGGAAAATAACCTCCACCAACATTCAACGACTTGTCTCGACGCGTTTCGCCACTTCACGTGGCATCATCAGGATACGTGTAGAAAAGGTCTTAAAGTAATTATCTTATATTTTTATCTTTATGATTGACATTTAAGGTATATTAATGACGTCTACTCGGAGTTACTGAATGACGTAACTTTGTAACGACGTGTAATAATTGTATTCAGAAATTACACCCAAGCATAGATTTACTAAGTAAAGTTCAAAACTTTAAATGTCACTCAGTCGTACGAAACAAAATAGACCAATCGCACGCTTGAAAGATTGTTGACGTGATTTTTGACCAATGATAATAATCCATTGCAATATTGTCAGTAAATGTCACCAAGCATTTATAAGAAATCGTTTCAATCGTTACTTATTAATTATTAAAATATAAATAACAAAAAGAAAAAATGCAAATTAATGTTTGAACTGGATATTTTATTGCTGTCTAATGGTTGGTGTGTTTTAAAGATTTATTATTTATTAGTAAATAATTATTACTACAGAAAATGTATTTAAGTAATGATCGGTGGGCTCATCACGAATTTTAGTCTGGCTTTCGAACCGAGTTCGCTTCAAGCGTTTTGTATGGAAATTTGAGCAGCACCACCGCGTGCGGATTTGGAACTACAATATTTTAGATACTTTTTGTTAATTTTCGAACGTCTCGATCTTTCGTTCATTTGATAGATTGCTGGTGCTCGTTAGTCGTTAGTAAAAATTCATGATCCGATTGCTAACGGATCCGTTTTACTTGTGACAGCTCGATTCGAAAGCCAGACTAAATTCGTGATAAGCCCACAGGTGATCACAGATCAAACTACACTCAAGTGTTATTTGTGAATATGGGCTTAAGTATCACTTTGACAATACACTGAGCTAAGCGGTTTCATCCGAACAGCAGAACGCATTAAATCCTTATTATTATAAACTAGCTTTTACCCGCGGCTTCGCTCGCATTTAAGTTATTAAATAAGTATGAGAGAAATGAATCAATATGATTCCAAACAGCTAAAACTATAGTCAGTTGGAAACTATTGTAAAAAATAATATTTTTTAATAAAAACTATCCTATGTTACTTCTAGTACCTCCAAAAATATGTGTACAAAGTTTCATGATGATATGTTAAGTACTTATTGCGTGAAAACGTAACAAACATACTCACATTCACATTTATAATATTAGTAGGGATGATTATGTAGTAATTTAACTTTTAAGTTGAAGTAAAAACACGAATTTTTTACATCATGTACACCTGTTTTGTTTTGTTCGAAAGTTTCGCTGACACGATAATTGTTTTAAAAATTGTCTTTTGGTTTTTTATTACTTTGAATTACGAAAGATACTTTACATAGGTAGTTTTATGGTAGCTTGCAAGTGGAGATAACTACAGGTAACTTGATCAGCTGAATAAAACTAATAGTGAGCTTTCAAAATTGTTTCAGGCCCGGATATTCCTGGCTTCTTACTGCAGCCCTTCAGAAAACCAAAAAGGATTAGAACAGCCTTTTCGCCTTCGCAATTATTGAAATTAGAACATGCTTTTGAAAAAAACCATTATGTAGTCGGCGCTGAAAGGAAACAGCTCGCGCAAGCACTTAGTTTAACTGAAACACAGGTGAGATACCTGCATCTATTATATTTATTTATTTCGACACACACAAACAAACAGTTAACAAAACTAACACATGAAAGTAACAACTACACTAGACTAGAGAAATACAGCTATGTTTGTTAACCTAATAGTTGTGATAAACATCTGAAGAAAACTAGATACATTAATGATTAAATACGAATGCAATGTACGAAATAGTACAAAAATTAAATTTAACAAAAAAACACATAAATTCAACACACGGAGTAAAGACCAGATAAAAATCCTAGGAGCTAGAACTAGCTACGGAAAAAGAAGTGTTATGGTGGAAGGAGCACAGTTCTATAACGCATTACCACCTAACATAACTAATATTAGAAATATTAGTAAATTTAAATTTGAATTGAAAAAAACACATAATGAGTTTGAGTGCCTTGTGATGGTGTTGTCAATATTCTACGTACGATATGTTTATTTATAGTTATTGTTATTTCAATTAAGTGAATTTTTTTAAATTCTTTTTGAGTAAATAAATATCTTAAACCTCAAATGCCAGTATATATCAGATGACTCAGTTAAATGCTTTGAAGCGATATTATTGAAGCCCATTTGCATCATATTTTATGCTAAACTTCAAACATTGATATCGAAAGTCATTAATAGCTTGCATTGAAACTTAGATAGAGGGTAGAATAATAGAAATACATCTACCCACATAAATTCCATGTCAAATAAAACCTATATAGGTAGTAGTATGTTTTAAAATTATTTAAACAAAGAAATACTATTAAAACAATAACAACTTTCTGTTAAAAACGTAACACAAATAAAACAATTCAAAGTAATAATTATTAAAACAATAAAATTGCAATAAATAAATCTATATTACGTCTAATTACACTGAGTTGCAACAAAAAAAAAACAACAACTAAATAACTCATTATTAGTTGAACATGTAGTTACGGTTGCGTGCGGATACACTCTGCGTACAACTCGCAGAAAAACTCATAATATAATTTAAATATTTTATTTATTAGTATAGTACAGGGATGGCCAAGCTGCGGCTCTTTGAAGGATTATTCGTGGCTTTCGATAAATGTACCCGAGTTCCCTTTTCATTTATGTTTTAAAAAATATTATCGTTCCGTATGTATTTCAAAATATCTTTTAAATTACTAACAACAAATATGAAAGATTAAGTGCAAATACGTATTTAATTGCAGCTCGCGAAATTTTTAAATTTTGATAAATGGCTTGAACTATTTATTTATTTAATTAGGTCTAGCAACAGACACTTACAACTATCAAACATAAGATTAAAAGAAAAAACAACAAATAACTTATTTTATGTAAGGCCTAGCAGCGCCAGACACGTGCATATAGGTTCAAGTGCCAAACCACTAGTCATATGTGAAATTCACTGCTCACTACGTTTTAACTTTTTAATAGTGGGCATAGTGCAATCAAACAGATTCAAAGTCATGCTGTACCGATTGTAGGTATCTGACATACGGTGTAACAATAAAATGTATGGAGCTTGTAAAGAAAATATATTGATGACATTTATCAAACAAAATTAGTATCTTAATTAAAAAACGACATATATTGCAATTCTGCGTGATGATATTTGAAACTATCGTCAAACTAGTACTGTATACATTAGTTTTATTATTCATTAATATGATTTTTATACTAATGACAATAAGAAATAAAAACATATAACAGACGAATTATAAACCGAATTAAGATTTTTTTCAAACTAATTACTTTTGCTAACCCTACATAATACGCAGTAGGTACGCATAGAGAAACAACCTCACCTAACCTAGGCGTGGTCGATAGTATACTTAACCTGATTTTTTTGCGCACTGTACATCTATATACGGTCATCATTATTCCTTATGGTTAAGTTTTTATGTATGTATGTCGATCTATAGATGACATTTGTTCTATATTTTGTAAAAGGATTTTCAGTACTATTTAACGCATTCGTTTTATATATCTATACTAATATAATAAAGAGGAAACATTTGATTGTTTGTTTGCATGTATTGAATAGGCTCCGAAACTACTGGACCGATTTGAAAAATTCTTTTACCATTAGAATCCTACATTATCAGTGATGAACATTTTCAAAAACGTAAGGGATCCGTATGAAAACTTCAATAATGTAGCCCAAAGTGTGAAAAAAAAACATTATATTGCGTACGCTGCGGAAATTATTGACAATAGAGCAAAGTGATGTACTACAGTTTTATAGAGGACATCAATATCTACAAAAAAGTCTGCGACATCATATGTCTAACTATTACAGTTATGTCACAATAACTACTTTTTCATGTTAAAATTTAAACTTCATAGTAATTTATATCTTCATTAGTACGCGAACGAAGTCGCTGGCAACAGCTAGTACTGAATAAATAGATCTTTGTGTCCATAAGTTAAACAGAATGCCGCAATAATAGATGAAAAAAAGTTTACTAAACCTTAAAATTTTAACTAAAATAATTATTTCGTCAAATGCCATAAAATATGAATGACGTAAATTAGGAGTCATTTTATTTTATTAAAAAATAATTTAATTGGAAATAATGCTGTTTTAATGTAATAACTTCTTTGTGTAAAATCACAAATAGTGACGTCACACGAGGGTAAGGGGGTTGAGGTGCGCGGGGGAGGGGGAGGGGGAGGGGGGGGGGGGTTATCATGAAATTCATTTATGGATGGCTTCTGCTGTATAAAAGCATTGTCATTCTATTTTATACCTACGAATAAACATCCCTACTAATATTATAAATGTGAATGTGAGTTTGTTTGTTACGTTTTCATGCAACAACTAGGTACTTAACCAATCATCTTCAAACTTTGTACACATATTCTTGGAGGTACTAGAAGTAACATAGGATACTTTTTATTTAAAAAAAATATATTATTTTGATCTCTAATACTTATTTAATGAGTTAAATGCGAGCGAAGCCGCGGGTAAAAGCTAGTAATGCATACATTTTCGTCAGTGTACATAACATGCACACTGATTAATTTAAAATATTAATATTTGTGTTTGTAAATATCACATCCGCATTTTATATTATTGATTGACAGCGACCTCTTCCTATTTATTGTAAAACATATGTTATATATTTAATTATAATAATATATTATTATAATATTAAGCTACATATATGGACCGTTTATT
The DNA here is from genome assembly GCA_028551675.1 of Tineola bisselliella. NCBI lineage: Eukaryota > Metazoa > Arthropoda > Insecta > Lepidoptera > Tineidae > Tineola > Tineola bisselliella. Next base: position 51,955 of record JAPWLS010001722.1, read on the forward strand.
TTGAAAGTGGTGTAAGTCCATTTTTTCTAGTTTCGAGAAAATTAAAGGTTAGCATATCTGTTAATTAAAAAAAATTATATGAAGTCTGGCAATGTTTTTACTTTTTTATCGATATTTAATTTGATTATATCAATTTGTTTTAGGCGATTTAGACTATAATAATATATATTTATAGGCTGTAAATGGACTTACACCACTTTCAAAATAAACGGTCCATTTATCGTCGAATCCTATTAGCATAACATTATGGCAATCTTTTTTTTTAATAACTTCAAATTATAATTCTCCATCTCATAAAAATGGTTTCTGAGATACTCAATACAATAACGAAGAACCTACACAAACAAACTATGTACAATAACAGTTTTAAGTTGCTATCTTGTAAAATTGCTATTAGGATAGGAGCTTTCTATACTATATATATATATATATATATTTCTAAAACTAACACCCACAATATTAGTTCATATAAAAGGGCACCTTTTTTTTTAATTTAAAGATGTTTTTCTTCAGTATCACAATAGCTTAGCTTACATTTATTTATCTGTAACAGCTGTTGTCCTTATATTTCAGCTTATTTTCAGACAAATTACGGTTTCAATAAGCCAATAAACAGAATATTACTATATGCATAATTAAAATAAAATTTAACCATAAAATAAAATAAAACTACAGTGATCTACAAACCTAATTAACTGAAGAACGAACGGTGTAATGCAACATCGCGCCAAGACAATCATTAGCAAAACGAACGATGTCATGCAACCATCAACAAGCGCTATTATATATTTTTTGCGCGTTCGCTGCACTTTGACTCTATTCTTGTTAAAATTTAGTTCGAAATTCTTAATTCAATCCTGTTTAACTTCCACACACAAATAATACCGACCGAGTCTAATTTATATATTATTTTTTTTAATTAACTCTGACTTTTTTAAATATATAAATATAGATACTACATACCTAATTAAGTTCTATAATTTTTGAAAATAAAAACCTTTCTTTTTAAAAGAATATTTTTGAATATGATGTATAAGTTAAACATTTATTTATTTATAATATTTAAAAACTTGGTACATCTGTACAAGGCGGGCTTAATACTAGGTAGCAGAGGCGGCTCGTCCTAAAGAGCGCTGGTGCAGTGCACTCCCACGAAAATTACAGAAGTAATCTATATTTCTTCATAATACATACTATCCTTACATTACATTCATTCTATTCTACTATGCCTATACAATAGTATATTATATTACCTATATCTACGCCGCTGTAATATAAGTTCTGTAATTTTCGTGGGAGTGCACTGCACCAGCGCTCTTTAGGACGAGCCGCCTCTGCTAGGTAGCATTCTCTACCAGCCAACCTTTAAATATTTATTAAGAAAAAAAATGTGAAGGGAGGGATACATAAATAAATAACATTATTATAACACAGCGGTTCTCAAACTTTTTTGGCGAAGGAAAAACCCTTAATATAATTATAAAAAACTGATTTATATGTATTTATGAATAATCATATTACAATGTAATATTAAGTAATATTTAGTTGGAATATTTAGGTGTAACCTTATAATCTCCCCTTTGGTAGGTATTTTTTGCAGTATTTTAGCCCTAGGGTTCCGCGGAACACACTTTGAGAATGGCTGCTATAACATATATAAAACACATAACAACAGTAACATAACTTACATAGATATACGAGTATATTTAAAAAAGATTTTTTTTTTAATATAAAACCAAATCGTTTTCGAATCGATTTCAAGACAGTAATTAAACGAGAATAGCGCCTTTTAGACATTATACACATACTATAATTCCGCATACATTATCACATACTTGTTTTAGACATCAATTATTATTTATAACCATAAGAATTACTGGGTAATGAGCTATGACGTATATCAAGGGTTAGAATTTATTGCTTCTTGATGTTTACCCGTTTATTAGTAATAAAATTTTACGGTAGATAGCGCTGTCTTCTACTGATATAACAATCAGACTAAGAAATTATTTACTGTTAACACACTTTGAAGTTAAAATGCACTTCCATTCTATGCATGTAACATATTTCAATAAAATTTAATAAAATCGCGATAATTTATTATAGTTTATAATCTTCGCTCGCATTTAAGTCATTAAATAAGTATCAGAGATCATTTCAATAGAAATGAATCAATGTGATTCCAAACAGCTGAAACTATAGTCAATTGGAAAGTATAGTAAAAAATAATATTTTTTTTAAATAAAAAGTATCCTATGTTACTTCTAGTACCTCCAAAAATATGTGTACAAAGTTTCATGATGATCGGAAATTAACAAACGAACTCATATTCACCTTTATAATATTAGTAGGGATTATTCAGAAGGAGATAGGTATAACGATTTAAGTTTAAGTTTAAAAATAGGCAGAGGTGGCGCAGATTTAATAGATAAAGATAAATTTGATCTTTAACACTAGATTTACCAGCTTAAATATACCTATTTCTACCAAAACCAAAAAAGTATATATTTGTTACAAATATATATAAAATAATATAAAATTCATAAAACTAATTCTTCTGTTATAAATTAAAGAAGATTAGAAGAATTAAAGAAAATGTTACACGCAGTAGGAATTTTGACTGGTCTGATAAAGCATGCTGTCCTAACCTATAATTAAAATTTCATTTGGTTTCCTTTTTACAATTGTATCAATGTAATATTGCAGGTAGGCCTTTTAAAAAAATTACTAATTACTACAATTTGAAATGCTTCTGAGTACTATCGATTGACGCAATTATAAAATTGTTTCTTTTTTCACTTACGTCTTTATTCAGAGAAGGGTGCTACTTAAACCCTTATTACGGTTAGTTAAAATAACAGATGCAATAAATAAATATGAATAAAGAAAAAATACTCTATATTTATTAATAATTAACGTTTAAATTGTAGCCCATTCAAGACTGGTTTATTTTTACATAATTTTATAATTTACAGTAAAACCCACTAACCCGTGGTTAGTTCGATTTAATCTCGACAAATGAATCAGGGGATGTACTAAACTATTTAATAGCAGATTTTAACACTAGATTGCCCGAAGAAGTCATTTTGACTGCTTTTTGATTTTAATTAGAAGGACGACATATATGGACAATATATACATAGCTATATAATGACAGAATTTTGTGACTTTGTACGACATGTACTTAAATGCGGTTATTGATAATAGTAGTTACCTCCCCCTCCTTCATTTCCGGTATATACATATGTGTTATAGGTACATATATACTAAAGTTCGGTCTTTTTAGTGTTAATAAGTGTCTGAAAATAAAGCTATAACAGATCCGTGACCAAACCCTACCCGACGTTCTTAAACGACCAAACCTCCATCTAGTGGTGTATTTAGGAACTATTGTACAATAAGTTTTTTTTTATAATACTTTTTAAATTTAAAATAAAGCTATTTAAAACTAGTTTGTTTATATTATAGATTAATAATAAAATTTATATTTATCTGTGTAGTAATAAAAAAATAGGCTGAAATAAGAGGTATGTCCTGTAAATCTAGACGTATAGTGGAACTATTACTTGATATTTCGTATTGATAGCAGTTGCTCCGCTTATTGGTTATACTCTAGCTCAGCCATTCTCAAAAGTGTGTCCCGCGGAACCCTAGTGCTAAAATACTGCAAAAAATACCTACCAAACGGAGATTATAAGGTTACATCTAAATATTCCAACTAAATATTACGTAATATTACATTGCAATTCATAAATACATATAAATCAGTTTTTTATAATTATATTAAGGCTTTTTCCTTCGCCAAAAAAGTTTGAGAACCGCTGCTCTAGCTTAATGACATAACACGAATATACCATAAATAAATAATCCGTACTTAAAAGTAAGAATATTTAAAATATGTGTGATACAAAAAAAAATTGTGTCTTATTTTTATATGGTACATGAATAAGAAAGTTTGACTGTACTAAGAAAATGGCGCGCAGGTGCATATAACCGTCCAGCTAGTTTAATTTGTTTACTTATTGATATTTTAAAATTTATTTAATAATTATCTCTCATTTATTTTGATTTCATTTTGATCTCTAACAAAAATTAAAAATAGTGTTGTGAATTTTAGCAATTTTAGTTAGGAGTTGTGTGTGTTTGCCTCGAATAGAAAAATAGTGGTGATTGTCTATGGTTTTATACGAAGTCTTATGACTATGCTTGACTTATAATACCACCAATGATTACGTATTTAAAATATTTAAGCAGGTCATCTCATGTGACGATCTGTTTTTTAGGGATTTTTAAGGATTTTTTCTCCACGATCAGTAAATTAAAGCTTTAAGTTTATTATTATTTATTAACATATATTTTGACAGTATAAATATAAATTTTAAGCTAAAAATATTCTGTAGAACATGAGTTACAGCGTTCTGAACAACCCCACCTCGAAAATTTAGGCTCGCATTTCCTCCACGATTCCGGCTGATTGACTTATCTGAAACAAAAAAAAAATCAGAGAAGACTATCGCGTACATTTTTATTATAACGTATCGAAAACTTCAACCATGATATATACAATATTTCAAATTAATAATATCTTATTTGATTCCAATTTTTTTTATAGAGATCTAATAAATGGGGTATATTTGCCATCATGTTCACACCATGAAATCTATTTATCATGATACGTTTGACTCCGCAGGGGTCCCCCCTCTTCACATGTTAAGTACCATTACACTAAACACACTTCTATAGGGGTAGACAGGGTCTATGAAACGTCATTTCTTTATCACCTTTTATATTTCAAATTTATTTACTATAGGCCAAATCGAACCCGAAGCTTCGACAGTCATAGAAGTAGTTATGTTTTTGTAATGTATGTATTTAGAAGTTTTGAGGGTAGTTTCTCAGTTTATCGTCAACCTTTAAAAGGCTTAGACGCATTTGGTATTTTTTTAATTATATATATCTACGCGCATATCTTACAGTTGTAATATCCATTTTGTAATTAATTTTATTGTAGTGAGTATGTGAGCATAGACAATACGGTCTCTGAGCATAGACAACAGTTACCATAGACAAATAACTCTAGGTGTAGTTGTTGTTCCATTTTAAGGCAAAGGGATCGAGCTCACACAGCCAAACTCTAGGTGTTTAAAACAACGTTTACTAGATTCATTTTAGATTTTTTTTAATTATTTGTCTTTAAGAGAATTTCTGCGGTATTTTATGAAATCATTTAATACTTCCTATCTGAAAAATGATTATAATAATAACTATTTTGTTCCTAGTGTCAATTAAATATTAAACTGTCATTATAAGACTAAAAGTGTCAAGTGTCAATAACAGATAACAGTAAATTAATTCATTTGTTAATTGATAAGTATAAAATTAACGGTGAATTTAACTGTTCAATTATAATTCAATTGATTTTAAACAATTGATTGTATTCGCTGTTTTATTTAATGGCCATGACTATATAGTGAAGTAACGATTGGCTCCTAAACGAGATTCGGAAGTTAAGTTAAGCGCTCATCCGGTTATTTTTCCCCTATGTTTAGAATCGACTATCGCTTCATTAGTGTTATATGTTCAATATATATGTGTTTTTATAATAGTTTCATTCAAATGGCAAGATCAAATTAAAATTCCTACTGCGTGTAACATTTTCTTTAATTCTTCTAATCTTCTTTAATTTATAACAGAAGAATTAGTTTTATGAATTTTATATTATTTTATATATATTTGTAACAAATATATACTTTTTTGGTTTTGGTAGAAATAGGTATATTTAAGCTGGTAAATCTAGTGTTAAATTTAAATTTCAAGCGGAACACCCGTGAAGTGACCTAGTCGCGTTTCGGGATCAGTTTGGAAGTAGCCGGGATAACGAGAGGAGTGTGCCCTGTCAATTTGGACAGAGCACATTCGTCTCCTCAAGACGGCCTAGTGGACATCTGTCTGTGGTAACAGTTGTCTATGCTCATGGACCGCACTCTAGCTTAACATCAGGCGGATGCTGGGCGATCAATAAAAAAAAAGAAAAGGCTTATTATAAGATAAATCTTGATGACAACCTAGTGTGACTGAGATGATTGTGTGTATGTTGGTGTGCTTATATACTTAGGTACTAGCTTTATTTACATTAATTGTACCTACTAATATTAAGATTATATTGTACAGGCTGTGATTGGCTAGTTTCTCGTGTTTTCTTCTCGTCATATGCCTTTGTAAAATATCTGTAAATTCTGATGTAAAATAAAGATTGTTAATTTCGTATATCGTATAAAGAGCGATTAACTAAACTTAACCAAACAAACGCGAACTTAACTAATCCTCCTTCAGAATTCAAAAGATAAGTTAACAATTACCACGTACAGTTAATCTTGTGTAATAAATCGCGAGTTTAAGCGTGGTGGATTTAACGTAAACGGAAATACTCGTTATGGGGGTGCCTCTCTCACCTCTAGAGCCTTCCGACGTTTAACAAATACAACCTTAAGTAATAAAATATGTTAAAGGTAATTCCAATTTGTGATAAAAAAACACTGAACACTCGATTAATTAGGACTATATTTTAAATGTTACTTTAATTTAATTGATTTTCACGTAAAAATGGACATCATAAAAATATAGGCTGTGTTGGCGATCGCAGCCTCCTTTTGATTATTATTAATTAGAATAAGTTTTATAAAAAATACGACTGTCAATGTCAGTCAGTCCAAATAAAAAACTGAAAAGCAAAAGTGAATTTTTCCTTTACACGAACTCAAATATATTATATACTGCAAAATAAGCAGCAATAGGCTGATTTTTACAAATTTGAAACGGCTTTATTACCGACTCAAATAAAATACTTAATAATAATCGAACACGTTTTTTTTCTACAAAAATACCCTGTCCCCACTACAACTTTCATATGCATATAGGTATATTAAAAAAAAATGTTTCAACCGACAATCTGATTAGGGACTTTGTAACCGTCAATTGAACATATTAGAGAAGGTATCAGGAACAAAATTATTAACATGTCCATTGTACCTATATTAATTAACAAAACAAAATGTTTTACAATCATTTTAAATCATTCATTAGACCAGTGCAGCGGTTCTTAACGCATGATCAGTGGGCTTATCACGAATTTTAGTCTGGCTTTCGAACCGAGTTCGCTTCAAGCGATTTGTATGGAAATTTGAGCAGCGCCACCGCGTGCGGATTTGGAACTACAATATTTTAGATACTTTTGGTAATTTTCGAACGTCTCGATATTTCGTTCATTTGATAGATTGCTGGTGCTCGTTAGTCGTTAGTAAAAATTCATGATCCCGATTGGTAACGGATCCGTTTTACTTGTGACAGCTCGATTCGAAAGCCAGACTAAATTCGTGATAAGCCCACTGTACACCACTGGTGCTCTCTGAAAGCACCCGAAGTGGTCCACGAAGCCTTCTTAAATTTATTGATATAACTATAATACTATATTATAGTTAATAATTTCTTCTACAATGATGTAACATATCCTCCTCCTTCCTACTATATAAATATGAATGTGAGTTTGTTTGTTACGTTTTCACGCAACAACTACTTAACCGATCATCATGAAACTTTGTACACATATATTTAAACTATTACTATATAAAACTATTAACAAAATTGATTACATAATTATAATACGTAATTAAATAAAATTAATACATTTTTAATATACAGTAATATCCCGCTTTACGCGACCCCGTTATACGCGGTTTCACTATAACGCGAAATTCAAATTTCTTATTAAATTACGCGAAAGAGTGCGTATAAACATAATGTAGTCATCAACTTCTCTATGGTCGCAGGAATTTCAGTTAACGCGAATTTTTCCGGAATGTATCCCTCGCGTAATGCGGGGTATTACTGTACATACATATTATTATTTACTGTTTTGAATCATTGAAGTGATCATATATGGTGTAAAAACAATTAGAAACAAAATAATGCTTCAATTTATTTTGAATTGTTTATTATAATTAAAGCACGGGATAATTAATTATATTGAAGCTTTTGAAGACTATTGTGACTTCTACTGAAAAGTATATTTATGATATGTCAATAAATAAATAAAAATGAGCCAAGTTAATTTCTTTGTTGAAGGCATATAAAAAGTAAACGAATCATAAAATTTGCTATTTATTCCCGACCATTTGTGAATTTAACACGCTGTCAGTCCCCTGGGCCAATTTATTAGATATAGCACGGTTAACCCTTGTGCCCTAACTCCCCTGTCGTAAAATTGCGTCCATCATCCCACTCGCTGCTACATCTTGCCCCAACTTATCCCAAGAGAGATTGGCCAATTGGCTTTTGGAATGTAAAGGGGCTTTTTCGGGAACTTCTTTGTGGATTTATCGATGATCTCTGCTGTCTGTAGTGGTATTATTTCTGATGTGGTTATTTATTGGCGGCCAAATGTTACTTCTGGTTTTGATATCCTTATTATTTAAGAGCGACCCCTACAGTGCAATTGTTGAAACAAATGTTTTTTTTAAATTATTGCGTTTAATTTGGTATTACTAAGTTTAAAATGTTTTAACTAGCGCAGGTTTCATTTCTGATCGAGACAAATATATATTACTAGCAGTTGCCCGCGACTACGTCTGCGTAATAATGAAGATATAAAGTACTATGAAGTTTAATGATGTTTCATATTTCAGTCAACAGATAATGCCTTCCACACCCCTGTTGCAAAATCTACTAACTGCCTCCGTCAAATTTCTAGTTTGTAGCAAAAAAATATACAAACCTGCGAGAGCCCTTATAATTCCTTAATCTGGCCCTGTTGCAAAATCCGCTCTTTGCAGACGTCAACTAACTATAAACTATCTCCCTGTCAAATTTCATCTTTGTATGTCAAGCGGATTTCGAGAGAACTTTCGCTTTTATTTTCATTGAATTAGATATGAATTACAATGTGAACTTAAAATAAAATGAAATATATCTTAAAAAACAATTGAAAAACTGACAGCACATTTGCCCGCCAAAATTAGGCACAGACTTCGAATTGTATGAACTTAAAATAAAATGAAATATACCTGGCTGTATGGGCTCGATCCCTCTGCCTTAAAATGGAACAAAAAAAAAGAAATATCATAGACATCGAATTGTGTGAACTTAAAATAAAATGAAATATATCTTAAAAAACAATTGAAAATATTCTATAGCCTATGTTCATCAGGGATTTTTTACGATTCTAATGGTAAAAGAATTTTTCAAATCGGTCCAGTAGTTTCGGAGCCTATTCAATACATACAAACAATCAAATGTTTCCTCTTTATATAATAGTATAGATATAGATATGTTGATATATGTCTTTCAAGTCTCCGTTTTATTAAATATGTTTGTGATGCCCTTGTCTTGAAGTCCATAGAGCAGTGATTCTCAACAATAAAATTTAATTATTATATTATTATATTAATTTAATTATTATTATTATATTAACATTATTATATATCTAAAATTATATACTAAATAAGAGATACTATTGTTTATATTTTCATATACAGTAATACCCCGCTTTACGAGACCCCGTTATGCGCGGTTTCACTATAACGCGAAATTCTAATATGGCGCTCAATTGCCCCGCATTACGCGAAAGAGTGCGTATAAACATAATGTAGTCATCAACTTCTCTAAAGTCGCGGGAATTTCAGTTTTTTCCGGAACGTATCCCTCGCGTAAGGCGGGGCATTACTGTATATACCTGTATATGTGTCTCATTTTACTAACATACTATCTTAAAGTAGGTACACTTGAACTTCGCATAACGAGCAAAATCCAGAGTCTTACTCGTAATGCGAAACAATTGCGGTGAAAATACTTATTTAAGAAGATTTGGAGGTTTTGATGTTTATTCTGTCAATGTCATCTTTCTTGTTTTTCCTTGTCTTTTTATTGCCGCAATGCATTGTGATAATTATATTTTTAATCTATTTTAATCCGCAATATTATAACACATAAGTTTCTCTGAACAATCCTAAGTAGCTAGCGCAGAGTTCTAAGCACAGACTGATGTAGAAATAGCACGGAAAGTTCCATCGCAAGCTATTAAGCGTTAAGCGATCTATTATTGTACAATTTATTTTGCTCGTAATGCGAGGTTCCATCGTACTTACTAATATAATTAAACTATAAAATTATAACCACTATTAAATGAACGTATATAGGTTATTTCAACTCGATAAGCCGCATAAAATCGTTTAAATTAATCAAAGTTGAACCGTCAACAAAATATTAAATAAAACATAAAAAGCAAGTGCATAATTCAGCTACAATATGTATTCATGGCTCGTAAAAACCAAACAAAAGTGTTCATACGAAACTAAAATTACTAACAATTATCACATTTTGATGCAAATTTTATGTCTTCCACACACACATACATACATACATACATACACATACACGCGCGCGCGTTCTTGTATTCGTGTATCATCAAACATGAACAATAAAACTTTTAATAGCTTCATACAAATCATTGTTGAAGTTAAAATATAAAAATCTCATCCGTAACACCCAAAACGATTATTTCAATAGCGACCCTTGCGATCATAATGGTTAAACCTGCACCCCTACTAAATAAATACGAAGGGTGTCATTCAAAACATGCCCCCAAAATCTGATTAACAACTTACGGGTACATGTTACAATTTGCCCCGAGCTCCCCTATTTGTGTGCGCGCGACGAGCGAGATGTAATATCATTCGTCGCGTGCTAGAGCGAGATGGAAGATCCGAGGGTTAGAGTGACAATTAAGGGGAAGTCGTGAATTGGGCCGAAATTTAAGCGGAACGCTATTTATCTCTATATTACTTTATTGACGATCCATTAACGCGAGAACGAGACGGTCGTACAAGAGTGAAAGGGATAGCGGATACAAATTGGGGTTGTTGAAAATTTGCAATTTTTACGCATTACTCCGCTCCCGAGACGATTGTTTGGTTGATGTTAGAGCGAGAAGGAGATACTCTAAACGGTTGTTAGGAAAGTTCAATTCGTCGTAAGTAATGAAGAGCTAGTCATAATGTAATTTGATTAATGAAAGAGTTTATTATGAAGTGGCAGCCAATTTTTTTTTAAATTCACTTCTGATTGAAGAATAATATAACTTTGTTTGTATTTAACTGACGCGTTTTGATTTATTATTAACTGTTTATCATTTTTTCTAATTTATTAGATAACTACCTAATCTTAACTGTTTAGTGATAGGTTTGACAAAATTTCTGCTTTGCCAAGGACCACCAACTGTTTTGTGGTAAATAAAAATAAAATACACATAAAATTGTTTAAATAACTTATTAACGGAATATATAGTACTAGCTTTTACCCGCGGCTTCGCTTGCATTTAAGTCATTAAATAAGTATCAGAGATCATTTCAATAGAAATGAATCAATATGATCTGACCTCAAAAATTCAAATAGTTTTATACTGCATATATAAAAATGACAGACGGAAATAAAAATAAATATAGAAAAAATCCAAACAGCTAAAACTATAGTAAAAAATAATATTTTTTTTTAAATAATAAGTATCCTATGTTAGAAGTAGACAGTCGCAATGACAAATAATTAATTGTTTTGTCATCATTGTGTTGATAATGTGACATACCATAAAGATAGCCTTTAATAAGGATCTAGTTTAGGTTATTAGACCTATATTGAAAGTTAATAATTAGGTCGCTTGTATTGTACTACGTTTAAGAAGGCGAGAGGCTGCATTTCGTTAATTTTTATTTTATTAGTAGCTTAGTATTATTTTTTAATATTATTTTGGTATTTTATAACATATATGAGCAGCGAGTGAAGCATGTAATAGTGAAAATAAGAATTTAAATTTTGTATTATGTGGGTAGTTCTTATAAGATCATAATATGAACAAGCCTATATGAGTGTATTTTTTAAAACATAACGAGCGAAATAAATGGTAAAATAGCTCGCTTAACAAGCGACATGGATAGGGGTACCCCGGAATCGTGCGATAGATTTTTGAATTAATAATAATATAATAGTTATATATTTTTTATTGTTAGTATTTCTTATTCTGCCGAGAAGCTGAACTTTTGCGTAAGATATATTAGCTGTATATATGTATATATTGAGAAGAAAACACTAGTAGTGTCTGGGATATATAGAAAAAGATGAAGAAGACAAAAAACAGTTAGTCGTAAAATACTTATTATTATAAAGAAATTTGTGAAGTTTCACACGCATAAAAGTGGGTTTTATATCTGTTTGCAGCAACTTAAGGACATCAGACATTGCATACAGACTTGCGAACGCGCCTATGCAATTTTATTACATTTAAATACAGTTTTAAAACTCACAATACGGCATTATTATGACTCCTAAAACGTATTATTGTTTGCTCAACAAATATATAAAATTTAGAAAAAGCCTTCACCATACCTATATCCAGACGCGGCTCATCCTAAAGAGCGCTGGTGCAGTGCACTTCCACGAAAATTACAGAACTTATATTACAGCGGCGTAGATATAGGTAATATAATATACTATTGTATAGGCATAGTAGAATAGAATGAATGTAATGTAAGGATAGTATGTATTATGAAGAAATATAGATTACTTCTGTAATTTTCGTGGGAGTGGGAGTGGGATATTTAAAGATATATAAAAGGGCTTTAGATAGACGAAAATATCTTTTGTTTTTTTTTTTTAAACTATATATTTCCTAAACTTGAAATAGTATATTGTATGTATGTATTTAAGTATATATTGTTATTTATTATTTTATGTAATGTATGTATTGTGTAAATTTAGTTATTATTTTCTTCACATTGCACCAAATATCACCGCTCACATCGACAAAGGTTAGCTGGCAGATAATGCCGACGGCATTAAGCTCGCTTATGTGAAAAATATTACTATTTTTTTGCAATAAAGAATTTATTTATTTATTATTATTATTATTATTATTAGTATGTAATTGGACAATGCCAGTATACAGCAGCTAAATCAAATTGATAATTATTAAATTAATAAATTTATTTTATTTATATTTGTATTGACGAGTAAAAGCGCTCTATTGGAGTCCAATTACTAAAACTAAGTAAATGTCAACAATTTGTTTTATTAATCAACTAGTTTTTACCCCCGGCTTCGCTCACATTTAAGTCATTAAATAAGTATCAGAGATCATACTAACTATAGTCAATTGGAAACTATTATTGCTGCTATTTCGCAATATATTATATATTTGAGTCCGTCCAAATTTTTATTAGGATTGCTTGACATTGACAGTCGTATTTTTTATAAAACTTAATATAATGTATAAAAATCAAAGGAGGTTGCGATCACCAACAACTATAGTAAAAAAATATTTATTTTTTAATAAAAAGTATCCTATGTTACTTCTAGAACCTTCAAAAATATGTGTACAAAGTTACATGATGATCGGTTAAGCAGTTGTTGCGTGAAAACGTAACAAACTAACTCACATTCACATTTATATTAGTAAATGATTTAAACGTCAAATACTCAAAAAAAAAACATATTTTTATTAACGAGCCTTTTACCCAGTTTAGTACAGTACATAATATATAATAGGTATGAATTACTAGCTGATGTCCTAAGGGAACGCGTACTACATTCAAAGCTCTGATCCGAACAAAAGACCAGTTAAAAATTAAATGTCGCTCCACCCTCCGAAACTCAACACAATCATTTCGTAATAAGCAAATTGTGTTATAAATGAAATCGCCCACTCGTGACAACCGTTGTAATGTGCGTACTAGATGAAGAGGTTATAATTTCATTTCTATTGCTTACCCCTTAGCTCCAACTCGAAAGTTAGGGGGAGCTACAATGAACGCTCTTTTTTTGCTGGTTATTCATTATTCATTAAATAGTTCAAAAACTAAAAAAACACGCGCGCTAGCTTTATCTCTTTTACTCCACTACACAGGATCTATAAAAGAATTTATAAATCCTGGCGGTCCTAATAAGGATAATGGGGAACTGTTATTAAATTATTGCATTGTCATCGATCCTTAATACGTATGCAAAGTTTCAAATTAATCAGACTTCTGGAAATTGGTGAAAATTATGCTCAAACATTCCGTTACATACATACATACAACCCAAGCTAATAAATATAATAATAAAATAATAACAAAATAATAATAATAATAAAAAGCGTGTTAACTAAAATGCTTGAACATTGCTATAGTCTATCCGCTGGTGTTAGTATGAAAAATTGCTTTAAAAAAATATAACTTTACTCCGTCTGATTTTAAGCTAGATGTCCGCATGTAAAAAAGTCTTCACTAGGTCAGCGGTTCTCAAACTTTTTTGGCGAAGGAAATAACCTTAATATAATTATAAAAAACTGATTTATATGTATTTAATATTACGTAATATTTAGTTGGATTATTTAGATATACAGTAATGCCCCGCTTTACGCGAGTGATACGTTCCGGAAAAAAACTGAAATTCCCGCGACTTTAGAGAAGTTGATGACTACATTATGTTTATACGCACTCTTTCGCATAATGCGGGGCAATTGAGCGCGAAATTTGAATTTCGCGTTATAGTGAAACCGCGCATAACGGAGTCGCGTAAAGCGGGGTATTACTGTAACCTTATAATCTCCCTTTGGTAGGTATTTTTTGCAGTATTTTAGCCCTAGGGTTCCGCGGAACATACTTTGAGAACTGCACTAGGTTATCCCATGACGGTATGACTTTTGTTACAATTTTACCCGGACTTCCCCTATTTTCATACACCATTAAATTCGATACGAAGTTGGGGGAAGAGTGAAGGAAGTGCCTTGATTGATTTCTGTTGTAGCTTTATTATATTGTTTTTAATGTGGCGTAACTGACTGGCTATATGAGGCTTTAATTGGGGACGAACGACTTCACTTTATTTTTCATAATACACTATAAGAGTGGAGGCAATTAGATGATACTAAGGATATACATGTATATATGCATGTTTGTATGTTTGTAGACAACAATCGGCCACCTCTATGCCGACCTGAAGAATATGTTTATTTTTTACTATTAACAAATTTTTTATTATTTATTTATTGACTTTAGTAATTGGATTCCAATAGCTTTTATTCGTCAAAATAAATAAAAAAATAAAATAGTTTATTAATAGGTAATTTTTGAACATAAAATAGCAAAGGCCCCTGTAGTAGGCTCGGAAAGGCTGTCCTACTGGGTACAAATATGATTGTAAAAATTTAGCTGCTGTATACTGGCATTGTCCAGTTACATACTAATGTTATAATAATCTACTATGATGTAGAAGAATAGCTACTGTATAGGGGCATTGTCATCCTATTATATACCTAAGGGTAAACATAAAATGTTATTGATTTAACTACTTTATGCGGTCTAAATTTATTTTGATATTTAATCCGATGTTTTAATCTCGTTAATTAAATAATATCAGACATTATTATATTTACAATATTACAATAAATTATTTTAATAATAGGTAATAATTCGAGTTTCTTGTGATATTCTTTCCGGAGTCACGGTAGAGTCTAACGATGAGCAAGTGCACGCCTTTAGTGGCTATGCTAATAAACGATTTTCATTTCATTTCATTTCAATAATAATTTTCAATAGTTTGAATCGTATAATAATACATAAAAAACAACATTTCTTATCTAAAATGAATATATCAATGTAAATATTAAGTCAATCTAAAACCAATTTCATATTTTATAGTCATCAAAAGAAAATTACCTGCCATTTATGTTCGTAAATAAAATTTACAATAAAATTACAATTTCTTATTATTTATACGTGTAATAAATTACTTTTAACCAATCGGTGATTATTTTTACACATTTCATAACACGCTTTTGATAATTCAATAGTTTTATTTCAATTAAAAAATGAACAAGCTGTATAGGCTTTTGCTGTGCTTTAAGTGGTACACAAAAAAAAAGTAAACTGTCATTTGCTTTAATTGTTTTATTAAACACAAAGGCTATGATCCTATACAGCTTAGTAGCTACTCAATTATTCATTTTTTCGGTTTTTTTTTACACAATTTCCCACGGACTTTTAGCAGCTTTCAATACGCCGGATTGCAATAATTAAAGAGCGGTAGGCAGACTGATGATGGCATTACCACCACTTTCAAGCGAAACACCCGTGAAGTGACCTAGTCGCATTTCGGGATCAGCTTGGAAGTAGCCGGGATAACGAGAGGAGTGTGCCCTGTCAATTTGGACAGAGCACATTCGTCTCCTCAAGCCGGCATAGTGGAGTCGACTGTTGCGCGCGGACATCTGTCTGTGGTAAGAGTTGTCTATGCTCATGGACCACATTCTAGCTTAACATTAGACGGAGTGTGGTCATATGCTGGGCTATCAATAAAAATTAATAAACCGCATAAAAAGTATTTTAAACTAATAATATTTATTATCACAAATAAACCCAAATTTTGTTTTTCAATAATTACTGTCGCAAGATGGCCGCCAAAATAATTAACCCTTTGGAATAATAAGCAAATAAAACAAGATTTATAGAGTTATATTGGGTAATATAAATTTCTAGCTGGTAACACAGCGAACGGGGGTACGTGAATAGATTTCACAAGCCATTTAACATGTGACAAATGGCGGACGCAAGATGGCGCCGGTTTTTTTGCGCGGGAACAAAATACGAATTTGTTACTTTAGAAAAATTGAACGTAATTCTTCTTTTGCATACGTGAATTTAGACGCTAGTTATTGTAACGTACGATTTATTATTTTATATGTAGTGTACTTGAAAATATTAGTATTTTAAAATTAATATTCGAAGTCTATAAGTAAGTATAGGTACAATATAAACTCCCTATAACGTCAAAATTACTTGACTTCGATTAGTAAATGATACACTCTATATAGCATCACACTCTAAGTAACGTCATTATTAAGCAATAATAAGAACTGCAGCTGTGTACGTTCTTTATACTTTATTAATTAATATTATAATAGTAATCGACAACTCTCAATAACGCCGCGAAATGTCGCTATATGGAGTCGTGTAAAAACTTACATGCCTCTCCGCTAGAGGTCGTCAATCAAGAAAATATATATATTTCGAAGTGTGCCCAATAATTTCCACGTTGGCGTTTTAATTTCAATTATGCGTTCGATTTAGGATTGTTATAACCGTGTGTGGGTTTCGTGTTATGTTATTAGAATCAATATGATATATTTATTGGCGCCATTAAACTGAATTTACATATAAATGGTTCAGCTTTCATTTATTATTGTTATTTACGACGTATCAATATCATCACTGCCTTGTTTGGGAATTGGAGTAGGTATTATTTTATTATGATATACAGGGTGGGGCACGGGAAACTCCCATATAAATCCTTTAAATTTGCACACGCAAGACAAAGGAACTCAAGCTACGATTTTTTAAATATGGAAGGTTCCCATGTCCCACTCTGTACATAGAAACTTAGACGCCCTGTTATGGGTATCAGGACAAGGTGAAGGACAACACAAACATAAAACACCCAGACCTGAATCAGGGGGGCTACTCAGGCATATACGAAGTTTCGTCACCTCTGTGGCTTACGTAAATTTTGACTTATAAGCCCGTAAAAAGTCCTGTCAAATGTCCATAAAATAAGCTATGAGTGGCCTATCCGCCGTGACGTCGCTGTCAAATCCGCAATTTCGTGAATGATTACCGGTTCGAAACGAATAGGTATTTGAAACCTCGCATAATTCGTCGGGAGTCTTACTCGTTAAACGAATTAACCTTGACTGACCACTAGCCAGCCCCAAGAGTTAAAAAAAGGCAATTTTAAATGTCAATATAATTGTTTCAGGTAAAAGTGTGGTTTCAAAATAGGAGAACGAAGCACAAACGAATGCAACAAGAAGAGGAAGCGAAGACAGGGAAGTCTGGCTCCTCGAGCTCTAAACCTGACGATGGTCACTTCAACAATTCCTACGAAGAAGAAGATGAAGAACTAATCGACATGGACATGGACGATTTAAGTGAAAGTGACAATGAAACGTAAATACTTTGTATTTTTGATCATTTTGTAATTGGTAAGGAAAGTATAAATCTACTTTGTCACTCTAAAATAATTATATAGTGTTTATTTTGTATATAATCCTAATGTAATTTAGATAGTTATTAATGTTTACAAAGATATATTTAAAACTACAAACGATTCAAATAAATATATGGTATTATAAGTGGTGCCAAAAAGTGCTCAGTAGGAAAAAAAACAAGTAATCATTTAAATGTCGACACAGCCTGTTACATTAATAAAAAAACAAATCAACACCCATCATCAATTCGAAAACCAAATTATAATTTAAAAAAAATGGCACTTAATTAACGAGACTTGTTAGGAGATGTGGTTCCAAAACGTAGCCCTGCGTCACGCCTTATTAAATTCTATACCCAAATAGCCGACATTATGAAGTAAATTAATTAAAAATGGCTCTTTTTGATGGGCCTGGGCCTGTGCCAGTGATGTGGGTATAATTAGGGAGTGAAGATTCAACGGGTAGATAGGCCCCGTCAACTTTAGTGTAGGCCTAACCGAGGTCTATTATAACAGATCCGCTTCGTCGCTTATCTTAAACTTCTATCGCGTTTTTGTAATTGCCCGAGACGCTGCTCTAAATTGTTTTTAAACTAGACGATAATGCATCTCACCTATTTGTCTGTGAGCGTTAGCAGTTACGTTTTGTTCATGCTTGTCATCAGTCTCTCTTTATCTCGAACAAACCGCGTGTCAATTTTAACTTTCTGTTTAGTTATTTATATCGGATTACTATTGTTTGTTTTTTTTTCATTTGTCAAGTATTTTGTATCTGTAAATAGTATTTTACAGTTATGTTTTATATTTATGTGTAAACTAGCTGTATCAACTAAAATAAATTTGAAGGAGAGACATTACACAAATACTTAATTGATTTTGCTCATTTGACGACGATATTGTCTGTTCAATGTGAGCTGTCTTAGCAATATATGAAATGACAGTGGCGCCATCTGTCGAAAATTGGTCGTACCAACTCATAAACCTTCGTGGGCTCATACACAACAACTTTGCTAAAGATCATCACATGATCAAATGTCTAGTTTACGATTCTATAAAGAACTCACAGACAAACATTATATACAATATTAAGAACGCCTTCAATATTTATGTTTCTAGTAAAATTGTATGCAGTAATAAACAATGAATTCTTTAATTAGAATTTTGTAATCAGAGAAGGCAATTATGAAAAATTAATGTTTAATTTGCCGCCACACTACCGTATCGGGTTTGCTTGTTCGCTCTCTCATTTTATTGGTATGGCTACACGAACGCGATCCATTGTTTTAAACGTGGACTGGGTTAAGGCGAGCACAGACTACGCCCATGTTAACGTAGAACGACACGTTACGTTTTAAAGTATTTTTCTGTATCGACTCCACATACGTTTAATTGTGAACATTTTAAATAATATATGTAAAAAAAACTTTCAAATGATTAAAATAAAATAATTAACGTTAATTTATTTGTAATAAAACGCTCCTAGTTAGCTTGGCTTATTATTATAATTGTATATTTGTTAAAGTCATTGTAATGTTTAAAATTTGAAATAAACTATGTATATATATATATAGTAGTTTTTATAGTTTAAACAATAACATTGGTTTTATAAACCAAAATTAATATTAATTTAAAAGCTTTAAATAAAAATAATATTCATGATTATTATTTTCAAAAAATTATAATAATAAAAATTAGTCCACAAGTTGTAATTTAAGTAGATCATAATAAATATTAGAGATGTGCCGATTATGACGTTGGCCGACTAGCCGATTACGGTTTAGGGGATTCCCGTGACGCTTCGTTTACAGCTGATTCGCTGCAATTTCAGTCACTACTGACATGTGGACAAATATAAATAACACAAAAAGTTTTTTGAGTTTTACAGCTCACTAGTTTGACGATAGTTTCAAATATCATCACGCAGAATAGCAATATATGTCATTAAATATTATGTTGATTTGTTTTTTAATTAAGATACTAATTTTGTTTGATAAATGTCATCAATATATTTTCTTTACAAGGAAGTAACACATACATTTTATTGAGAAATAGACACAAAGTAAGAAGCCGGATAGTCGGCGCTTTTTACCGATTAGTCGCCGACTAGTCGCCGACTACGATAGTGGCCGGATAGTCGGCTTTACCGACTAGTGGCCGACTAGTCGGAACATCTCTAATAAATATATAACAACTCGATTAGAAGTAGATTAAAGAACGTTATGCAACAAAAAGGGTTAATGTGTGAAAGGCCTTATTGAAGCCACGATGGGGGTACCTCAGGGCTACCATTTGGGACCATAATATGCTATTAAAGGGCTAATTTGTATTTGCTTTGTTTATAAGATTTATTGCGACGAATTGTTTTTCGTTTTGAGTGCCAAAATTAAATTCGGTGATGCGGTCCTGAATTTTATACCTGATTTTAATAAAACGAAAACAAACATGGTTTTTTGATATTTTTATGTTGAATTTTAAATGGTTACTTTATTGTTTCTCAATTCTGTTGTTATTTATTGAGCCGTGTGTTTGAATTTATTTATAATCTTTATATTTATTTATATACAATACAAAAACTATAAACTAGCAATTGACCCTGACGTCGCACGCGTGCATATTTAAATGTACAATATAATCGTAATATAATAAACCATTCTTTAGAATTCTTTTAAAATAAAATACGATAAATATATATGTATATTGATTCAAAAAAAGGTTTAAAATCTGTATTCATAAACGATGCTCTACTGACTTGAGCGTAGATTAGCGACGTACTTGTATACTCGAGTAATGATTAGGTGATAACTCGAGCGTCGTTTTTTTTCTGAAGCCTAGGAGTGTTATTTGTGTAAGTTTGTCGAACTATAATGATTATCGTCTGGGAACAACAATTAGGCCAGGATAGTGAGAGTTAGTTTGTTATATAGTTAAATTATACGTTTAAATTTTACATTTATGTATCGCCGGTCGATTCGTAGTTTCATGAAAAATATTAACGACTGTTATCAATCTCATAAATAAATTAATCGTGATCGATTAACGGCTATGTCGGGTTTTAATGACGTTAAACGTTAAAAGAAATGTCACTTGTAATCAAATAATCTCCCGTTTCTAATTAAACGATTATGTGTCATTGTTCGTTTTGGATCTGATTTATTTGAGGCGTTTCAATTGTTTTAATTGATTTCTCAATTAGGCCGTTTCCGATGTCGGCGACAAATTGTTTTTCTCGTTATTCGTTTATTATTTTAGTTACACTAGTGCCCGTTTTAACATCGAAAGACGTAATTAATATTTAAAAAACTTGTAGCAACACACTGTTTGATCGGGATTTGAACTTGGGACCTTCATGTAACGCCACATATATACTTTATATGGTTCATTTAATTTTTATCACCATGTAGGCAATAATTGTATTTTTCAGTGTTAACACTAGAAATATGGGTAAATTTATCTGCTTACAGAAAAGGCGACATGTCAAATTACCGTATAAAAATATGTAAAAATTAAAAGTTAAAATTGAAAATGTACTATTACATATTTATTTATTTTTTGCATGGAGCGCTTTTAGTTCTGCTTCTCGCCGATAGGTTCGCATTATATAAAAAAACTTGACGTTTACGTAATAGTTACGTTTTCAATTTTAAATAACATTAACACATTTTTCAATTGTTTTTCGGATAAAAATTATAATATAAATCCCTTACTAATATAAATGTGAATGTGAGTTTGTTTGTTACGTTTACACGCAACAACTACTCAACCGATCATCATGAAACTTTGTACACATATTTTTGGAGGTTCTAGAAGTAACATAGGATACTTTTTATTAAAAAAGAAATTATTTTTTACTATAGTTGTTGGCGATCGCAACCTCCTTTTGATTTTTATAAATTATATTGTTTTATAAAAAAAAACGACTGTCAATGTCAAGCAATCCTAATAAAACCTGAAAAGCAGGAAGTGGACTCAAATATATAATATATTGCGAAATAGCAGCAATAATAGTTTCCAATTGACTATAGTTAGTATGATCTCTGATACTTATTTAATGACTTAAATGTGAGCGAAGCCGGGCGTAAAAGCTAGTACATTAATAAAAGTAAAGTTCCCTAAACTGTTTTGTTTGTAGTTAAAAACGATTTAAAGCAATAATTTTATTAAAAGCTAGATGCCTTTAAAAAAATTGAATAGTAAACATGCAACGTCGTACAATGCTGTTTTAAACTGAATACTTATTATTAGTTGTATCAATAAAACCGTCAATGTATATGTAAAGATATTACTTTAACAAAAAAAAACATACTTTTAGTAAATCCAGTTCCTTTAGAATATCGCTTCTTTTGTTTTTAATAAATCCAGTATTATGATAGATTGAAAAGAAATTATAGCGTGTTGAATAAATAAACAGGTAACCTAGAACCGTATTTGGAAACTATACTCGAGTGTAGAATACTTGAGCGTAGAATTTGTGCTTGAGTACGTCGCCTATTTCGAAACAAAAAAAGTGGACTTATCCCGTTTCAAGGACAGGTCTTAGATTAAAAGTGTTGTTTAATCCATATTAATTTGTGCCCTGTCAATTTGGATAGAGCACATTCGTCTCCTCAAGCCGGCATAGTGGACATCTGTCTGTGGTAACAGTTGTCTATGCTCATGGACCACACTCTAGCTTAACATCAGGCGGAGTGTGGTCATATGCAGGGCTATCAATAAAAAAAAATTTGTTAGGTGTATGTTATGGCTTGTGGGGTAGTTAGAGAAAATTGGCATAACTTTTATTTTCATGAAAAAGTAATTTTCTTTCTTAAAATGAAGTAACACATATAAAAAAAACTCTGTTAGTTTATAATATTGTATATATTGACGCTGTGGTTGAAGGACTTTAGAAATACAAAACATAACGTTAATTATAATTTTATTGTAATATTAAATGTTAAATAAATTTGTAAATAAACTATTTATTTCTTATTCCTTAATTTCGGATAGCAATCCACTAAAGTTGACGCGGAGGTGGATTTTATAGTAATTTTAATGGATTGTGTCTTTTTACGTTGTTCTAATAATAGTTCCTGTGATCCATTTTATTTATTTATTTGAAATTATGTGCACTGTTAATAACGTTGAAAATTACCCTAAATATGGGAAAATTAAATAATGGCAACACTGAATATAAAAAATATCAGTATAGAGTTTCCGATTTTAAAATTTGAAACGCAGCTATTTCGAATTGCGTGCGAACCTATTGGTGGCATGATGAACTAAAAACTTCGTTATTTACAAATTGTTAATTTTCACACAGCACATCGTACATTGAACGCTTAATTACTAATGCAATTATACAAGAACACACATAAGCATTAATGGATCGAGGTCTACTATTAGAATTACGCTGTTGATATTTAAGTTGTAATTTTAGTAGTAATTAGCTAATGTGAAGAACCTTGTTCCTTCTACTTAGTGGGTTTTATGCCATAGATTAGGAGTCTGGCTGTAAATAAAGTAATATCATTTATAGTGTACTGAAAAGATAATTATAATTTGTTTACTCAGTTCTGTGTGTCGAGCGTCAATCGAGTCTTTAACGTAAGCCAGCGGTTCTTAAACGGCGAAGGAAAAAGCCTTAATATAATTATAAAAAACTGATTTATATGTATTTATGAATAATCATATTGCAATGTAATATTACGTAATATTTAGTTGGAATATTTAGATGTAACCTTAGGTAGGTATTTTTTGCAGTATTTTAGCCCTAGGGTTCCGCGGAACATCACTAAGAATACTATGAGACGAATGTGCTCTGCCCAGATTTGACAATAACATGTCGCCCGACACACAGAATTTGTAAATATCAATTTTAATATACATAATAATTACAGTACACTATTGTATTAAATAATTAATTAATAAAATAAATTACAATATGTAAAATAAACATTGTTTTATAATTATTATTTCATTTTATTTATTTTACGTAATATTATTCTAAATTAAACTTATTACTGTAATCTATTTAAGAAACTATGTAAATAATGAGTGTAATGATGTCTTTTTTTAAAATTATTTTCTTCTCAAAGACAGGCTGAGATGGTCTATTTGGACCTGAAATTAAAAAAAAATGAAAATAAATATTTGTCTTTTATTTATGCCATTAATTTACTTCCTTACATAATCGTTAAAACAAATGAACTCGAAACAAAAATTAATTCCAAGTTCGATTTTTAAATTAAAAAATAGTTTTGTTTTTTAATATAGTTTTAAATACTTAAACAAAGAGGTTAATGTCCGTGTACCCTAGTCAATAGATAGCAGTGTTTCCCAAAGTGGGACCCACGCCCAAAGGGGGGCAATTCGAAAATGGCCTCGACACGAGTTTAACCCTTTCGCTTCGGGCCATTTAAATGCAATACTAAATTTCGGTGTTAAATTTAAGGAAAAAAGCAAATTCTAAAATAATTGCGGTAAATAACTATTAGGTATAATTTCGCTTGACGAGACTAAAATATCAACTGGGTGTTTGGTTACATAGGGGGGCATAAGAATTTTAGAAAGACTAAGGTGGGGCATGGCACAAAAAAGGTTGGGAAACACTGATATATAGTTTTCTTTAAAGAAGCGGAATTGATTTTCAAAAAGTTATAGGTACATGCCATCATGGTCACCATGAAAGTTAGGTGACTAAAACGACTTAAAAACAATAAAAATAAACTCAGTACTAAACCGATGATTATTTTTTAACACTAGTGGGATTATCACGAATTTAGTCTGGCTTTCGAATCGAGCTGTCACAAGTAAAACGGATCCGTTAGCAATCGGGATCATGAATTTTTACTAACGACTAACGAGCACCAGCAATCTATCAAATGAACGAAAGATCGAGACATTCGAAAATTAACAAAAAGTATCTAAAATATTGTAGTTCCAAATCCGCACGCGGTGGCGCTGCTCAAATTTCCATACAAGTCGCTTGAAGCGAACTCGGTTCGAAAGCCAGACTAAAATTCGTGATAAGCCCATAGAACTAGCCGGTCAATCTATATATATATAAAACTCAAAGGTGACTGACTGACTGACTGACTTAGTGATCTATCAACGCACAGCCCAAACCACTGGACGGATCGGGCTGAAATTTGGCATGCAGGTAGATGTTATGACGTAGGCATCCGCTAAGAAAGGATTTTGATCAATTCTACCCCCAAGGGGATAAAATAGGGGATGAAAATTTATATAAATCTTATTAGATTTATTTCATTCATTATTACGCAGACGTAGTTGCGGGCAACAGCTAGTTATTAAATATAATTCAATAAATTTATTGTAGGATTGTAAAAAAATAGGATCGTTTACAAAAAATAACGAGTAAGGTTTAACATAGAAGAAGTCTTGTGAAGAATTTTTGAAACCAGCCATATTGGTTGGTGTTTGTTCTAGTGTTCATTTGGGGTCAGGGTATTGTATGAAATTCGCGGGTGGTAACTAAATTACTTAATAAAATTTATTCGTATATTTATTAAGTCCTATCACGAGTTGCAATTGTTTGCGACAATGTTATGCGCGCGCATTCACTGATGTCATGTTACTTTTGTAGAATTAATTTTTTTGTTTTTCATGGTATCAACATGCATATACTCCGCCCTTGACGCTAAGCTTGAATAAAGCCTATGAGCGGAGATTTAAAAATCTTTATTGTAAAAACATTATAAATACTTACAATAATGTCAAAATAATTAATTATTTGTCAATGCAACTGTCTGTTAGGGCACAACGAACTATCCCTACTAATATTATAAATGTGAATGTGAGTTTGTTTGTTACGTTTTCACGCAACAACTACTTAACCGATCATCATGAAACTTTGTACACATATTTTTGGAGGTACCTACTAGAAGTAACATAGGATACTTTTTATTTTAAAAAAATATTTATTTTTTACTATAGTTTTCAACTGACTATAGTTTCAGCTGTTTGGAATTTTTCTATATTTATTTTTATTTCTGTCATTTATATATATCCAAAACTATTTGAATTTTTGAGGTTAGGTGTCATTTTATTATTTTAGATCTTACTCACTAATTTTAATCCATACTCTTCTTCTTTAAAAATGCCTCGGAAGCGAAAATCTGGTCTATCCAAAAGTTCGTCGCGGGCCCGAGCAGCAAAAGTGAAATGATCTCAGATACTTATTTAATGACTTAAACTGCGAGCGAAGTCGCTGGTAAAAGCTAGTTATTATTATAAAATCTACCTACAAAAACAACTTCACATTTACAGTAACATTACAAAAATAACCACGTAGTTACTTTGAATAAAATTAAACGTCTTTTTATTGTTAAGTGATAATTTAAAAAAAAACTGCACAGCTTAATAGCTCAACCGCAAAAAGTCAATTAGCTAAAAGGATTACGTTTCTAAGCTTCCCTCACTAATCCAAGCGAGTCTATGATATTTTCTAAGAATATTTTTGTGGGTGGCAGTTGTAGGGTGACCATGCATTGGGGTAACAAATGAGACTTTATGTTGAAATGATGATAGGAACTAAAAAAACCTATGGGCACTGATAACTCAAGCTTACCTTAGCACATAGGACATTCTGACTTCTGTCAATCACAGCCTCTACAATATAACGTTAGTATTAGTAGGTACATTCATACATACGTATATATTTAGTACTATTGGTTGTTTCAGGCGTTACTTTGCGGAAATCCATATTAACTTAGGTCGTCGAAGCGAAGCCGAAGCGACCACACGTATCCTGATGATGCCACGTGAAGTGGCGAAACGCGTCGAGACAAGTTATTGAATGTTGGTGGAGGTTATTTTCCTTCATCGACCTAATGTAGCGGGAATTATAAGCAAAATAATATATATTTAGTATTATTTATATCTTTATTATTCATTTGTATGTATTATTTTATTTTTTTGCACCCTTCTATTTACTTCCTGATCTACTACCCTAAGGTTGGTTGTCTGGTAGAGATCACTGCTTAGTGATAAGGCCGTCTTTTGTTTTTTTTCTTCTGTTCTTCTTTAAATTTATTTTAATTTTGTGCAATAAAGAGTTATTATTATTATTATTATTACATTCTTGCTTAGCATTAATTAATCATCTTTAAAAATGTAATTATAATCTATATGGTAATTTATTTCTCACGATCCCAGTTCAATAAAAAAATAACCTTGTTTTATTAAAACGGGATAACGTTACGACTATTTTTAAAATTCTGTTTAGTTTCAGACGAAGTACAGTCAAACGCGAGATTTCTTTTGAAATTAACAGAATTATAATCCTGATGCCCTTCAAAAGCTTGGTCACAATAGTGCGGTACTTTAAGTAAATTAAAAAGATTTAACAAACAAAATAACTGGATAAGAAGTGAGAATATTTTTTTGCATTATTTTTTTTTTAACGTAATCTTTTTAGCGTTCATTTTACGCCTCGACAGCTTTCTTATTTAACAGGTAGGTGTATTGTTAAGTAATTTAATAATAGTAGCTCCCACTATGCCTGCATAAATGCATTTTTATACAGCAAAAAAAGATATCTACCTCTTATGAGTTTATGTTGGGATAAAGCGTTGCATTTATTTTTTAAATCTTCTTTTTTTTACACTCAAACTTTGTAAACAAGAGCAAGGCAAACTTCATTCGCGTAGTAATGAAGATATAAAGTACTATGAAGTTGAAATTTTAACATGAAAAAGCAGTTATTGTGACATAACTGTAATAGTTAGACATATGGTATCGCTAACTTTTTTACAAATAAAACTATAAAACTGTTGTACATCACTTTGCTCTATTGTCAATAATTTCCGCAGCGTACGCAATATAATGATTTTTTTTTTGTATTTTTTTCACATTTTGAGTTACATTATTGAAATTTTCGTCCGGGTTTTTGAAAATATTCTATAGTCTATGTTCAGTGTAGGATTCTAATGGCAAAATAATATTTCAAATCGGTCTAGTAGTTTCGGAGCCTATTCAATACATACAAACAAACAATCAAATGTTTTCTCTTTATATATATATTATTATATAGATGTATCGATTCTACAAGCCGAAAATACTTATTTAAGAAGATTTGAGGTTTTGACGTTTAGTCTGTCAGTGTCATCTTTCTTGTTTCTTCTTGTCTTTTGATTGCCACCATGCATTGTGATAATTATATTTTTAATCTATTTTAATCAGCAATATTATTACACACAGTATCTCTAAATAGATATAGATATACACAAATGAATACTTAGTTATTAATAAAATACTTGTTTATTTATACCGAGAATAGAACCAAAAACGTCGAGTTACAAAAGCCGTCAATAATATTTTATTGACTTATTACATTGACTGAAACAGTTATCTTCGAGTCTGCCTACCTTCTATAACAAAAAAGTCGTGATATTACTGTCGATTATATTAGTTTGCACTTTCACGAATTATTCAAACAACAAAATAATGTATTCGAATGGTTTTAATAGATCATTCTTCGATAACATAATTCGATTAGCCTAATCTCGATTAAGCTGTCAATCGTTATTAAATGAAACTGTTTGACAGGTAACTGACCAATCAGAATTAGTTTATATTGACAATGGAAATATACACTGTGTCTAGTTTAAATTTTATCGATGTCTGAATTTATATATACTAATTTGAACATATATTCCTGACATCACATTTATATCGTATGTATTACTACGTATATCTGTTTATGTATATATATATTTAGAAAAACTTATGTGAAATAATATTGCTGATTTTTACGGATTAAAAATATAATTATCACAATGCATTGTGGCAATAAAAAGACAGGAAGAAACAAGAAAGATGACACTGACAGACTAAACGTCAAAACCTCAAATCTTCTTAAATGAGTATTTTCGGCTTGTATAATCGACCGCCACATATATATATATATGTTTTTTATATATGTTATTTATGTATCCCTCCCTTCATATATATTTTTTTCTCTTAATAAATATTTATAGGTTGGCTGGTAGAAAATACTACCTAGCATTAAGCCCGCCTGTACTGTTGTAGTAAGTTTTAAATAAATAAATAATTTGAATATACTTGTAGCGTCTGTTTTCTATTTTCACGTTCAGAACAACAGCAAGTTGTAAAATACAGATTTAATACATACATACATACATTGATACATAAATCAACAGATTCATCTGTCAATAATAAAAAGTTATATAGGCAAAAAAGCAACTTAATCCACTCCAATTGAGTTCTTTAATAGAGTAGTTGAATAGAGCACACTATTCTCTTTAGGCCGGCATAGTTGGAGGTGGTTGATGTACATAGACATTTGTTTGTTTTAGGAATTGTCTTAATAATAATAACACTTTATATAAAGAAGAACAGAACAAAAGGCGGCCTTATCACTAAACAGTGATGTCTACCAGGCAACCAACCTTAGGGTAGTAAATCAGGAAGTAAATAGTAGGGTGCAAAAAAAACAAAATAAAATTACATATACAAATGACAATAATAAATATATAAATAATACTATACTATATAATAATAATAATATATATAAAAAAATCTATTTCAACTAACTTATTAGTAACTAGCTGTTGCCCCCGACTTCGTTCGCGTAGTAATGAAGATATAAAGTACTATGAAGTTTAATGATGTTTCATATTTCAACGACGCCTGTCTTTTATGGCAATTTTTGGCAACATTATTGAAGTTTTAGTAAGGATCCTTATTTTCCTGTAATTGATCAATGATAATGTAGCATTCAAATGGTGAAAGAATTTTTGAAATCGGTCCAGTAGTTTTTGAGCCAATTCGTTACAAACATACAAAAATACAAAGCTTTCATCTTTATAATATTAGTATAGATAAATATATAGGTCAGTCATTCTCAAAGTGGTGTTCCGCGGAACCCTAGGGCTAAAATACTGCAAAAAATACCTACCAAAGGGAGATTATAAGGTTACATCTAAATATTCCAACTAAATATTACGTACATTGCAATATATTATTTATATAAATGCATATAAATCAGTTTTTTATTATTATATTAAGGCTTTTTCCTTCGCCAAAAAAGTTTGAGAACCACTGATATAGGTAAAGCATTTGAAAAAACATAAGAATCAAAATCGACGTCTATGGAAGCTCGCTGAAACGTTTTTTCTAAATTCAAACTTAATGAAAGGCAAGATTGGTTAAAAAAGCAGCCAGATGTTTTGTTGCGGTTTACATATATTTTAAAATTGACTCCTTTTTTTGTTTTTAAATTATAATTTGACAGTTCTCGTTAGTAATTTAGTTGGCGTTGATTGTAATTGGGTAGTTTTCTTTTGGGGGAAAAAAATAATAGTCGATTTTAAGTTAAATTTTAATAAAAAATATGGTTCCTTTACATTTACACATAAGTGCATCCTTCATATTGATAAGGCTACTACTCTAGACCTGAAATTCTCGAAATTAGAGGTCGATAGAGGCTTTCAAAATACGTTTAAAAATTCCCGAAAACACTCTAAATGTATTTTTTTTTAAATTTATTCATTTACTTTTAGCAAATGTGCTCCAATAGAGCGCGTTTACTCGTCAATACAAATATAAATAAAATAAATTTATTAATTTAATAATTATCAATTTGATTTAGCTGCTGTATAACTGGCATTGTCCACTTACATACTAATGTCATAATAATATATTACAAATCTACTATGACGTAGAAGAATAGCTGCTGTATAGGGGCATTGTCATCCTATTGTATACCTACGGGTAAACATAAAATGACATTGATTATATGCAAGCTTTATTATCAGTAAGATATTCATCTAACATTCTAACGTGTAATATGATTTTTGAATAAGTTTGAGAATAAAATTTAAAAAAAATTAAAAATGAAGATCGAATGAAAAAAACTTAAAAAGCAAATTATTACTAATAATATAAAGCTGTAAAGTTACAGTATAATTTATACTTAAGAAGCTGTATACGTAAATAGGGTCACAGTTAAAGGTACTAGACAAAATTGGGTCGCAAGGCCACTGGGAACCACTGCCTTCCACGATACGGCATTTAAACGTTTCACGTGAGACAATGTGAACGCGCATCCGTTAAGCTATCAAGCAGCCAACAGTCGCTGATGGGATAAATGGGTGTTTAAATACTCATTTTGGGGGTAATTTTATAAAACACACCCACCATTTAGGGAAAGAATTTATGGATAACAATTTTTGGTTCAATCTATTATTTTATTAATGTCCATTTTTTACATATATATTTATACAATTATCTCAAATTCGTCGCGTTTTTTAAAATTGTTCCTTATTAATTTTATTTATTAAACACGTTTTTATTTATTTAAATATAGATACATATTATCTTCTTCTTTATTAATGGCATTAGATGTCTAATGAAGACAATTCTGCCAATGTCGAGTATTTAGGCAAAAAACCCAATAAGAGATTAGAAAATTTTAATTCACACGTAAACGTTCAAGTCAAAAAAAGAAAACCTATTCGATTTACTTTAGCAATTTAGTAAAATTACAAATGTCAAAACTGACAGTTATTTTTTACTTACTTTTGAGGCAATGGTCTCAAATTCATAGACTAAACCGTTATAAGAGGAAATCGAAAATTATTTATTTAATATTTATATGTATTTTAACATAAAGTTATGTCCATACTCAAGTCGTAGTATCACGCAAACACACTTCAAATCAAATAACTAGATTATAATAACCTCATACTTAAGTTTCGAAAACAAAATATTAGTTAAACAAGTCGAAACTAATACAAACAATTTTGATTGTAATGGCTATACAAATAGAGTTCAATAATTTCTAAAACGATTGCTCGAATTAAGGGCGTGTATAAAGAAAATTGTGACGTAATTAACTTAAAAAAACGTTTCATTTCGTCGCTCATTTTTGGATAATTGTACTTTTATTTTTGATAAAAATCTACTTGAGTTATTTCCTTCTAATATTAGCTAAACGTTTTACAATCGATTTTTGGATAATTACCTCAATTAAAACTAGGTTAACAATTTTTATATATTTTTTAGTAATAGGGTTCCAATAGAGCGCTTTTACTCGTCAATACAAATATAAATGAAATAAATTTATTAATTTAATAATTATCACAATTTAATTTAGCTGGCATTGTCCACTTACATACTAATGTCATAATAATATATAATAAATCTACTATGACGTAGAAGAATAGCTGCTGTATAGGGGCATTGCATCGGTGAGGTGCAGAACTAAAAACGCTCCATAAAAAATCATTTTGACAATCTAAATTTTCTTAGAAAAATATTCATGTTGAAAATTAATTGTAAATATACATATTTGACGTCTAATGAGACAATGGAAACAGACAAATAAACAAATTAAATCTAGTATCGTATTGTACAATTTTGTAAAAGATATTTTAGTTATAAATAAATATAAATAATAATAATAATAAAATTAAATCTCTCAGACATTCAAGCCGGTACCAATGTAACTTTGCACTTTGGTCGCTCAATGCTTTTTTTAGATTAGCCCAGCATATGACCACACTCCGCCTGATGTTAAGCTAGAGTGCCGTCCATGAGCATGGACAACTGTTACCACATGCAGATCGACTCCACTATGCCGGCTTGAGCTAGCACACTCCTCTCGTTATCCCGGCTACTTCCAAGGTCACTTCACGGGCGTTCCGCTTGAAAGTGGTGGTACTTCCCCGGGACGACATATTGGGCTAATGCCATCATCAGTCTGCCTACCACTGCTTACAGTTATCTCAGTTAAATTTGATCGGAGTCATATGACAGATTAGTATAAAAACATTTATTGCGAGTTAGTGGACTAAGTAGCAATGGGGCAACAAATAAGCCACGTGAATCACTTCATAATGCCAACATCGTCGAAGCTCGGTGTAAGTGTACGCGCGCACACAAACGGGCCTGTGTGAGTAAGCGTGAACAACTTGTTTGTTCAGAGATTTAATACAGTACATTTCTTAACGATACCTGAGTTTTGGGTCTCTATGAAAAAAGGTGTAACTCACTTTAGTCGATTTATGAGTTATTTAAATATTTTATTTAGATTTTATTTTTGAGTTAATTAGTTACTTATTTTTGAAATTTTGTAGCATATAGTTTTCATTGGGTGGTAATTTCGCTCAAAATTTATAGATAGCGTTGTCTAAAATAAAACACGCATTCTAAATTTCGTCCATTCTAAATATTTGTTGTTCTAAATGTTTGTTAAACAGCTTTAATTCTTGTAATACGTAACACAATATTTATTTATAAAGCCTACCTACAAAATTACATTAGAACTACATATTATAAAAAGGACTACTATTATATAAACTAAATGTAATTTTAATTATAGGATAGGACGGCATGCTCAAGGTGATAAAGGGATAGATACTACACTTCTAATAAAATTACAAAAATAGATAAAAAAAACAAGAACCAAATAGATGTAAGGAAGAGGGTAGAGAAAGAAAAAGAAGAATATCTAAATCTATATATATAAAAGGAAGTTGTGTTAGTTACACTAATTATAACTCGAGAACGGCCGAACCGATTTGGCTGAAAATTGGTGGGGAGGTAGCTTAGGGCCCGGGGAAGGCTTTAGGATGCTTTTTATCCCGTTGGATATAAAGGAAAATCGTGTTAGTGGCACTATTTATAACTCAAGAACGGCTGAACCGATTTGGCTGAAAATTGGTGAGGTGGTAGCTTAGAACTAGGAGACGGAGATAGGATACTTTTTATCCCGTTCGACTGCGTTCCCGTGTGGCGTGACATAATACGTCAAAGGGAATAAAAATTGTTACATAATTAAATTGAAAATAAACAGCTTTTCATGTTAAAACTGCGTCTATATTTTATTCATAATGCAAATAACGATGTCGATCGGCAAGTATTGTATTGAACAATCATTATGGCAAGAAAACGTACGTACTCTCAGAAAAAGTGTCGAGAAACATGACATCGGGAAGAAGGTGAAACAATCTACAAGTTTTTTTTACAACTACGTAGCATTGCTGGTTATTGCGAATTTGGGAACACCCTTGGAGACTATCACGATAATTTAGAGGAATGTCCAGCCAGAGGCAAACGCTGTAGGTTATGCGGGAAGAACAACCACTTCTCAAAAGTGTGCATTAGTAGCGGAAAAGCACTGCATAAATAGTTTCGAACGAGACGTTTAGCACGACACAACACGTCTAGCGAATCTAGCGACAATGAAAGCAACCAAACGTATCCAGTGAATAAAAAAGATTCGCCAACTAAGGTAATGATACCAACTAAGTGAAATGTTGTTTGGAAGATAAATGCGCACTACGTTTGATCTTCTTAAGCTAAGCGTTAAGGAAAATCTTGAATGAGTTGGGTTATTCCAGGAACTCAGGCCATCAGTTAAAGAAATTATTCCGCCAGAATATTCGACTGGAGACATGATCTGGGTTAACAAATCTATAGGGAAAGGCTCTGAACCAGGGATTACATCAAAACGCACCGGGCCTTACTCCTATCAAGTTGAAATGAACAATGGAGTAATCAAACGTAAACACTTTGATCAACTTAGGCGAAGGAAACTAACGATGAGAACAACGATGATAATGATGTCATTCGTAACGATAACAGTTTGGAAACGAAAAACGATACTGTGAGTAACAACAAGAGGCCGAAGAATTATTCCTATTATAGTCGTGGATCAAAACGAGGTAGGGGTGATGATGTCAATGATCATGTTTTACCGGACACGATGACTTATCAACCTGGTGCATCAACTCAATTCACACAACAAAGTTTATCAGGTGGACACGGAGACAAATCAGCAATAAAACGTAGCACATGTATTTGTCGTATGCTTAATTCCATGTCAATTTGCAACCAATTGGGCGCATAAGTTGGTCCTTATTTATGTTAAAGTGTTATTGTCCCCTGCCATAGTTCTTCTGGGAAGTAACAAAATGTTATTTAATCATTTTCTTTATTGCCATTTCAATGGAACGGAACACGATGAATTAACTTTAAGTCTTTAATGTTCATTTATGTTGTTTTTCAAATTGATATTTTAAATGCATATAAAGGGAGTTATTGAAGGGAAAATTTTCAATTATAATTGTGTACTATTTTTGCCTCGGACGGCAGAGGCGGCTCGTCCTAAAGAGCGCTGGTGCAGTGCACTCCCACGAAAATTACAGAACTTATATTACAGCGGCGTAGATATAGGTAATATAATATACTATTGTATAGGCATAGTAGAATAGAATGAATGTAATGTAAGGATAGTATGTATTTTGAAGAAATATAGATTACTTCTGTAATTTCCGTGGGAGTGCACTGCACCAGCTCTCTTTAGGACGAGCCGCCTCTGGTCAGTATTCTATCATAATTTGTCGTTAAACGCATATCCTATAATTTTTTAAAAAAACTTTAATATTTAAATTTGGAACGTGTGAATTCTTTTGTTTTTTAATTTAACTTTCAAATGACTCAGTACTTTTTAAAAACAAGCGAAAAGAGCTTTAAAATTGCGGTTAAACTCTATAATATTCTATTTAAATAATCCTGAGCATTTATATTCCAAAACGGTATATGCTTTTTGTTCTAATAAATGCTTGTTATTATAACTTAATGTCGCGTATAGCTGGTTACTTTGACGTAAAATGAGTTTGACATTTGACATTCCTTTTATTACGGACTATAACAATGAAATTATAAAGCTGGGATTACATGACTATGAGAAAATAAATAAATATTAATTTAATTATTATTTTGCTTATTATTGTCTTAGATTGTTTTCATACTTAGGCTTACGACCTTTTAGCTGCAAAGTTTTCGAATTGGATATCAAAGTATTATCTTTCTTATCTTATCATGGGTGTTGCCCCACCCTGGCTCTGACCTATAAAGTACCTACTCAAACCTAAAAAACTTAATTATCTAGGTACTAACTACAATACTTAATATCCGTAAGAAAGTTCACACTCGACAGTCATTAGTCGATACAAAAAAAAATTAACCGGGGTAAGACCGCGGGTATAGTTTGCTAGTTACATATTATTTTAGACTGTTGCCCCACTCTGAGACCTTGGCTGGCTACGCCCATGATCTTTACCAGTATATATGTATTGGTAAATAAAACAAAGTGTATCTCTGTCTGTACACGCTATTATCAGAAGCTTCTCTAGGGATTTACTTACAGTTTACGAGTAAACGTATAATATAGGAATGCATGTTGACCTATCTATACTTTGGAGTTATAACTACAGTAATGCCCCGCTTTACGCGAGGGATACGTTCCGGAAAAAATAGCGTTAACTGAAATTCCCGCGACCATAGAGAAGTTGATGACTACATTATGTTTATACGCACTCTTTTGCGTAATGCGGGGCAATTGAGCGCGAAATTTGAATAGTGAAATCGCGCATAACGGGGTCGCGTAAAGCGGGATATTACTGTATACAATTGTTAGTAAACCGAATCAATGTACGAACAATTAAATAACGGTTAAAATAAACAAAATGAATCTCCCATGTAATCCAATCCTAAGACGGAACTAAAAAGATGTAAGCGAAATTTGTCACACGCCACACTGTTTGTATGAAGTCATTATCCATTGTCCTATGTCGGGTACCTACTAATACTAACATTATATTGTGCAGGCCTTGATTGGCTTTCTTAGAAATGGATTGGAAATCTCGTCGATTTCGATTATGCGATCGATTTTTAATACGTCCTCGCTGGACTAATGTAAATGTATGATAGTCAGAGCGATTTACTTACTCTTGTCAACGGCGATATACAGCAAGTAGTCAGTTGAGTTTAGAATAGGCATGTGGACAGATTTGTAAAATATGCGCCCTCGGTGATTTTCAAATTTAGTATTGCGCCCTCAAGGACAAACAGGTTGCCGACCCCTGCGCTGGAGTCTTACGCAAGGCAAAGATTATTGATTTTGATTTCTTTCAACTGATATCTTTCAAATCTACTGAAGATATAAAATAATTAAAGAAAAAAAACTCTTTTCATTATTGTATGAAAAAATGTCTATGAGAGCTCAGTGTCCGGGGCTGAATTAAAGCGTGGTTCGGAAAGTAGTTCTACAAGAAGACATGTCGGAACAAACGGTAAAGTGTTGAAAGCATATCTTAGTAGAGTTCTTAGTAAAGTACGTGGTCTCTAACTTGTGCCCCATCAGATTGTACAAATGAGTGAGACACTATCTGTGTGGGGCTACATAAATTTTGTTACTCGTGACCTACGTGTGAACTATGTAGAATGTAGTACCTATACTATAAAATAATAATAATATTTTTTATACATAGGCGAGCTTAATGCCGTCGGCATTATCTACCAGCTAACTTTTGTCGGTGTGAGCGGTGATATTTGGTGCAATGTGAAGAAAAATAATAACTAAATATACACAATACATACATTACATAAAATAATAATTTATAATATATAGGTACCTATTTATTTTTTTAAATTATATATTTATTCTTATTTTGGTAGTATATGTATGCGTGTATATATTTATATCTTTATTATTCATTTGTATATATACTTTTTTTTTTGTTTTTTTTTTGAACCCCATCTTTCATTTCTCGATTTACTACCCTAAGGTTGGTTGCCAGGTAGAGATCACTGTTTAGTGATAAGGCCATCTTTTGTTCAAATTCAAATGTCTTTATTGCATGTCACAATTTTCTTCTTCTATCCTCTTCTTCTTCTATTAATGGCCTCAGATATCTACTAAAGACAATTCTGCTAACGTCGAGTATTCAATAAGGAATTATAAAATTTTAATTCACACGTAAATTTTCATGTCAAATAAAATAACCTCCGAACTTAAATTAGAATTATAATTTAGATGTTAAAAATAATTAAGATGTCATACAATTAGGAGGGCATAGCAATATACTAATTAGAGATGTTCCGACTAGTCGGCCACTAGTCGGTAAAGCCGACTATCCGGCTTCTTACTTTGTGTCTATTTCTCAATAAAATGTATGTGTTACTTCCTTGTAAAGAAAATATATTGATGACATTTATCAAACAAAATTAGTATCTTAATTAAAAAACAAATCAACATAATATTTAATGACATATATTGCAATTCTGCGTGATGATATTTGAAACTATCGCCAAACTAGTGAGCTGTAAAACTCAAAAATTTTTTTTTGTTATTTATATTTGTCCAATTGTCAGTAGTGACTGAAATTGCAGCGAATCAGCTGTAAACGAAGCGTCACGGGAATCCCCTAAACCGTAGTCGGCTTATTTACAACCGACTAATCGGCTAGTCGGCTAGTCGGCCAAAGTCATAATCGGCACATCTCTAATAATAATATAATATATCATTTAATAATTTCAATTAATTATTTAGTTTTATTTACTATTTCGAATCATTGAAGTACTCGTCAATTGAATAAAAATATTTTGATTCCAGATGTTTTTAATTTATTTTTGAATTGTATTAGGCTCTCATCACATTTTATCACTCTTGATATAATATTATTTAAAAAAAGGAGTAGACCAAAAAACCATGTTCCTTGCTTTGGTTCATTTTGGGATACCTCAAGGAGGTAACTTACTTACTATTGTCAATAATAAGAAATAAATATATGTATATGGTCGATCACAAGTCATTGACTGTCTTAGCTATACTAAACAGGAATTTAAGCTAATTTCAACTCTAGGACTGAAGCCATAAGAATTTCGTATGATATTGATTAGTCAACAAGCACATTTGAGGATTCCTAACACGCGTCTCGATTTAGTGCCAACCAATAAGAGAATATGTGATTAGAAAAATAAATTATAATTCATGTTGTCCACTAAGAGATATATAGCTATTCGTTTTTGTATTCACTTCCACTATGCCTGCTAGTTGATTTATGAATTGGTAATACTTTCAATTGTTTAAATTATGATTATAGCATAAGGTGAAAGCGTACGTATATAAAAATGGGATATAAGGTAATTAGATATATGTATGTAGATATAGCTTAGCTTATAGCTCCAAATGGAACGCGATCCTTATAAAACAATTCAAAGGATAACAAACACGAAGTTATGCGCAATTAAATTTCAAAGTTACTCCCATTCTAAGAACAAATTTCGTCACCTATTTAACATAAGACGCGGTTTTAAACACTTCCACATACACTTCTAGTGGATCGCATCAATTGTTTGTTTGTGTATAATGAATTGAAACCGAAGGCTAATTGATTTAAAATTATACTCATTTCGGCAAACGTAAGAAAGTTAACCAGAAATGTTTATAGTGCTTTCGTATTCTTATTGTTGTTTTCTTAACTATTAGTTCTTGTAAATAGCAGTTAAAATGTTCATTGAACTTGAATTACAACTAAACTGACTTTATTCAAATTCCCCATATAAATGATGAGTTTAGCTGAAGTAATTTTTGATGACTAACCAGTGGCGGATTTACCAGCAGGCTGAGTAGGCTGAAGCCTAGGGCGGCGAATTTTAGGGGGCGGTAAATTCGGCCCCAAAATTTTTCTTTCTTACAGAAATAAAAAAATACCTACTTAAATGTACATATGAACAATATTTCATACGACATAAAAAGGTAATTTAAAACTTTTATATTTTAATTGATTTTATTATCATCATCAAGCGGATTCTTAATACATAATTTAATATTTATATTTTTAATATTTTAATTTATACATTTTTTAGTTTTTTAATTATAAAATTTGCGATTTTCTTCCACCTTATTTTCTCAGTGTAGGGTATCGAAATGCAGAGATCACAAGGGGCGGCAAAATTTGAACAGCCTACTGGCGGCAAATGTGTTAATCCGCCACTGTGACTAACCGTTTTATTTGATTGATTAGCAGTGAGTTTTATAGTGTTATATGAATAATAGAAAGGAGATCTACCTTGCAACTGAAAGTGCTTTCTTGGCAATTGCTCTTATCGCAATAAAAAAAAAAGTTTATTAATAGAGAATTTTAGTACATAAAAATAGCAAGGGCCCCTGTACTAGGTTCGGAAACCTGTCCTACTGGGTGGGGTTACTGAAGTAGATGTATAATGTGAAGAAAGAAATATATATTATAATATATAAAAATTGATAGAAAACAATATATACATATATATATATATATATATATATATATGTATATATATATGTATTTATTCTGATATTTATATATATATATATATATATATATATATATATATATATATATATATATATATATACAATTATCAGAATAAATACACTCATCAAACAGAATATATCAAAATTCAAATTCACTCCCAAAATTCCTTATAAACTGCTCACATGTAATAATGCATGTAAAAGTTCGGTTCTAAAAATTCGATAGCACTAACTTACAGTCTTTTCCCGCTTGATGTTAACTTTATTTTAGCTTCCACACACGCACTGACAGAGTGACACAGAAGTCTTTTTGATGGTCTTAAAGAAGGTAATAAGAAATAGGATATGTAAATAAACATGAGTGCGGGTAGTGTGAAAAATAGCGTTAACATATAATATATCCGCGAATAAAGACAATTAATTTATATCCAAGTTCCAAAATCAACAAATTTTTAAATTAGACAGATTGAAAAGGATCTGCACTATCAGCGAATTTACATAATCTTTCAGGCAAATAATTTATTCTTAATATCTCATATAGTTTTCTTTCACCAGCCTTTTAAAATGTGGGAGATTCCCGTGCCGCACCCTGTACGTTTATAACAAAAAAATTAACTTAAAAAATAAAAGTGTATTATAACTATTGATCTAATTTTAATTTATTTAATAAGTTTTTTTCTAAACGAAAATTCTTTTTTTTCTGTTAATTATTTCATATACAGGCTATGATTGACGAGTTTCTTGTGGTCTTATTCTCGTTATACGCCTTTCCGAAGCCACGGTAGAGTCTAACGATGAACAAATGCACGCCTTTAGTGCCTATGCTAATAAACGATTTTCATTTCAATTCAACTCCGGAATCCGGATGTCTCTCATAAACATTAGTGAATGTATTTCAAATGGTATTCATTTTATTGTTTACCTTTTTGTAGGAGGCTTATTTATTTAGTTATAATAATAATATATAAATAAATTATTACAATAAAACGCAGTATGGAGTCCTATTCGACTCGTTCATGTTGTGAGACTACTGTAGGAGGAAGAAGTAATAATGAAGGTTCGTTCCTGTTGCACTTTTTAATAAAGT
Source organism: Tineola bisselliella (assembly GCA_028551675.1). Taxonomy (NCBI): domain Eukaryota; kingdom Metazoa; phylum Arthropoda; class Insecta; order Lepidoptera; family Tineidae; genus Tineola; species Tineola bisselliella. The sequence continues at coordinate 93,216 of JAPWLS010001722.1, forward strand.
TCCATTATCTTAAGTTATAGGGATGAGGGAAAGAGATAGCTAAATGGATAGAAAGTATGAGTTAGAGAGAGAAAGTGCGTCGCAGTCTAAATTATTTAAATGAAATGAGCGTGCACTTGCTCATCGTTAGACTCTACAATGGCTTCAGAAAGGCGTATGACGAGAAGAAGACCACAAGAAACTCGTCAATCATAGCCTGTATATGAAATAATTAACAAAAAAACTGAATTTTAATTCAGAGAAAAAAGTAATTAACAATCCATAAATTATGGACTACAATAATACCCCGCTTTACGCGACTCCGTTATGCGCGGTTTCAATATAACGCGAAATTCAAATTTCGCGCTCAATTGCCCCGCATTATGCGAAAGAGTGCGTATAAACATAATGTAGTCATTAACTTCTCTAAAGTCGCGGGAATTTCAGTTTTTTCCGGAACGAATCACTCGTGAAAAGCGAGGCATTACTGTATAAGAATTACAATTAGATCAGATCCACGGTGCAAGCACACAGGTATCAGCCTACAATAATATGAAAATCGCTGGTTAGTAATACATAGTAGTGTTGTTTTAGATTATTCACTAAGAGAATGGAAGAGATTGAGAGAGTTACAAAGAGTCTAAAGTCATCTGCAATTCCGGAAAATTTGAATGTAGCCGGGTATTACTAGAGATGTTTGTGATATTCATAATACTACGTTTTATTATCGCATTTTTAGCTCCAAATATTGCGTTTCGTTTTCGTCGTATCGGTAAATACGTTCTATACTATACTATGTAATATAGTCCCAGTTTTATTGGACGGAGAAACACGGTCGAAATGAGATTAACCCGATATATATTTTTTATTCAATATAAACTTTAAAGAAAGACGGTAGAGGCAAAAATTAGAATAATTTTATAATAATCTTTTATTAGAGGCAGTTGCTACCAACGCCTCGAATTAAATATGGTAATAAAATAGAAAATATTGGTGTTTCATTTATAATTCACTATTCGCGGGTTTATTTATAATATTTACAATTTTAGTAAATTTCCCGTCAAATGACGTAAATTATCACAAACAATTAAAATTTGCTGCTGTATACTGGCATTATATACCTAAAGGTAAACGTAATATGATATTATTGCTATCTCGCCTTAACAACGATTACTGCAAAGCTTTCGAAACATTCAATCAAGTTATTTAAAGTAAAAGAGTCTTTTCAATCAGGTAAATATGTTCTAAAAGGTTACTCCTGTATTCAATATATTATTTTATTATTATTATTATTTTTTTTAATTTAGGGCTTTTATCTGACAAGACATACCAGCCCCATATATTAAATATTGTAATGTAGATTTCTAATAATTTATTTTTGAGTGGCAACATTATCGTTGACGTTTTATTTTTATCATCTGGAAATACTAGGGAGAGAATTGTCAAATAATTTATTATTTCTAAAATTAAAAAACAGAAAAACAAATGCTACTTCGATATTGATCTCAGTAAAACAAAAAACAAAAGAAAGCGTCACGAATTGCAAATGTCAAAGTGGCAAACTATTATTTTTAATTATTACTTTTATGATTTTATTAATGCATGTACTGATTGGATATAGCTGGGATATATCCCTACTAATATTATAAATGTGAATGTGAGTTTGTTTATTACGTTTTCACGCAACACCTACTTAACCGATCATCATGGAACTTTGTACACATATTTTTGGAGGTATTAGAAGTAACATAGGATACTTTTTATTGAATATATATATATATATTTTACTATAGTTTGCAATTGACCATTGTAAAATATTGAGTATAGTTCTATTGAAATGATATTTGATACTTATTTAATGACTTAAATGCGAGCGAAGCCGCGGGTTAAGCTAGTATAAATATAAATCGTAAATAAATAAATAATAATACTTGAATCGTTTAACCGATTTGAGCTACCGGCCCCAATAATCATGTGTTTAGTATAACATTACAATAATTCATCACAATCTCGCCCATTAAACTAAATAACAAAATATTTATGAAGATATACAACCACAGAATTAAATATAATATATATCTTATTTTAAAATCTAACACCGTACCCGTATTTAGTCGTAAAAATGCTTAAACACGTTCTTTGTGACATCGAAACACCTTTTTTTATAATTAATGACTTTTTAGACGCATTAATGGGCATTAGTGGTTTTATTGAGTTACTTTCAAAGTTGAATCCGTGTTATGCTGGGCTTATGAATAGCAAATTATGCTACTTATGCTTTTATATTCTGTAAACTCTATTTAACACCACTCGTCGATAAAATACTGTTTGGTTTATCTTGTTATCCATACAGATACACTCTATATAGCATCACTCTAAATAACGTCATTATTAAGCAATAAACAGTACTTTGTAAGTTGCAGAAATTAATAAGAACTGCATCTGTGTACGTTCTTTATACTTTATTAGTACTAGATTTACCAGACCAGTCAAAATGACTGGTTTTGCAAGATCGAATTAAAATTCCTACTGCGTGAAACATTTTCTTTAATTCATCTAATCTTCTTTAATCTATAACAGAAGAATTAGTTTTATTTTTCTATTTATATATATTCGTAACAAATCTTTTCTTTTTTTTTGTTGGTGGAAATATGCATATATACGTGGTAAATCTAGTGTTAAATACATATGTTTTATAATAGTAAATCCTTTATTGCTTTCAAAATAATAATACTAATACAATTGAACACATAATAAATAAATTTAGAGCAATTGGCGATCTTATTTAATAAGATTTATTAGATTTAGAAGAATTAGACAAGATCCTTTTATATCCGAGAAATGAAATGAAATTAATTGAAAATCGTTTATTAGCATAGGCACTAAAGGCGTATGACGAGAAGAAGACCACAAGTTACTCGTCAATCATAGCCAGTGGGCTTATCACGAATTTAGTCTGGCTTTCGAATCGAGTTGTCACAAGTAAAACGGATCCGTTAGCAATCGGGATCATAAATTTTTACTAACGACTAACGAGCACCAGCAATCTATCAAATGAACGAAAGATCGAGACGTTCGAAAATTAACTAAAAGTATCTAAAATATTGTAGTTCCAAATCCGCACGCGGTGGGGCTGCTCAAATTTCCATACAAAACGCTTGAAGCGAACTCGGTTCGAAAGCCAGACTAAAATTCGTGATAAGCTTCCAGAGAGTGAACACAAATTAATCGCTAATAAATAATTATTATAAACAAAAGAAGATAATAATTCAAAATAACAAACGAAGCATTTAATCTCGCGCCTTCACCAATTATTTATATCTATATAAATACATAATTCAAGCGTGACGTTGTCTTTTTTCCTTCGTTCCGTTCACACTCGTCCGGCGCGCACTGTCGTAAGTTGAGCCCAATTATCAAGAAGAACAAACTCACTCACAGATATAAATACTATCTGAATACAAAACATGGATTTAAACCCACCTGTATGCAGTTCACTTTCAATGGAGATAAACTATTATTTATTGATATATATTGACACTGACATATTTATCAGGAATTGACGTCATTCTCCCTGATTAGTGTTTCAATCAACATGGCCGATTGCAGTATTTTATACTTTTATTTTATTGAAAATCTTAATATTCTCAATTTTTAAAATAAATATAGAAAAATTCCAAACAGCTGATACTATAGTTAATTGGAAACTATATTAAAAAATAATGTATTTATTTTTTAATAAAAAGTATCCTATGTTACTTCTAGTACCTCCAAAAATATGTGTACAAAGTTTCATGATGATCGGTTAAGTAGTTGTAGTTGTTGTTGAAAACATAACAAACAAACTCACATTCACACATTGTAATATTAGTAGGGATATATATATGTGTGTGTGAGTGTATGTGTGTGTGATATCAATTCCAAATTGAATCATTGTTTAAACAAATAAAACAGTCCGACTCCGTAGTTGCGTGTGATAAAACAGAAATCTGTCAGACGTGTATATTAAGTTGGGAATAAGTTATCTCGCTTATCATAATCTAACAAAAGATCACAATAGAGTTTTACAGCATCATCAATATATTTACTCTCCGTAGGTGGAACATCACATTTTGATATTCGATTTAACAGACATCGACTCCTCTTTAGGTAGCCAATAGAGCAAGTAGGCTGTATCAAATGAAAACTCTTGAAAATTGTATTTACACTATATTACGAATCTCTTATAATCTAAGCACACACATCCGTTCCCATTCGCAACCAACATCAAAGTCCTCATTCGAGCGTCCGGTCCCCCGCGTTCTTCTTTTGTTTCATTCCAAATTCAAATTTACAGTTTTATTTATACACTTATATATACACTTCTTAAATCGCCACGGCAACCTCTTTTCGGTCGACGACGGTATTTTTATACATTTAAAAAAAATATATAGGATATACAAAATCTGAATTTTACAAACCGATTTAAAGTTGTCATTGTGCATAGTTTGTTTGTGCATTAATTTTATGATTTTTATATTATTTTATATATATGTTGCATCAAATATATACAAGGAATGATATTTGGTAAATCTAGTGTTAATCAACGAGATAAAAAACGAAAAAAAAATTGATTGAAAAAAAAAAATTATTATTTGTTCAAAAAAAAGTAATCAAAAAATAATCAAAATCATGCAGTCCAACTAGACCCATCAGTGTGCACACCAGAAGGTGTGAGGGCCCGTGAATTACCCGCTCAGTGGGATACCACTGGCCCCCTCTATCCCCCCTTCCTCCCCCACACACACGACATGACGCCCTCACTTCTGGGAACCACTGATGAGAAGATATGACTTAATAAAAAGGTTTGTTTGTGTACATTATATTAAACTGTAATGGTATATATTGGGTGATAATAAATTATTATTATTATTAGGTACTTAGTTGCCTCTTTGGTTTGTTTTTTGTTTTTAATAATTAACGCTTTATTTGTTATTTACATACGAGTTTAATTCGTTTCGTAACCTTGCTCGTATGTCAAAACACTCGAATATAAGGGCACTCGTATATCGAGGTACCACTGTATAGTTCTACAAGCTGAAAATATACAGTGTAACCTTAACGTAATCACAATTAGGTTAGGTTTTGACATTTGTTCTGTCACTGTCATCTTTCTTGTCAACAATGCATTGTATAAATTTGTTTTAGCGAAATGTAAGAAAAATAGAATAATTAGTTGTTTCAGGCGTTACTTTGCGGAAATCCATATTAAATGAAATTATTTAAAATTATTTTGCTTATAATTTCCGCTACAACATTCAGTAATTTGTCTCGACGCGTTTCGCCACTTCACGTGGCATCATCAGGATACGTGCGGTCGCTTCGGCTTCGCTTCAACGACCTAATGTAGCGGGAATTATAAGCAAAATAATTTTAAATAATTTCATTTAGAAAAGAAGAAGTTTTTTTTGACATGAAGTTTTACGCGTGAATTCAAAATGTTGTAATCCCTTATTGGGTTTTTGCCCGAATACTCGACATTGGCAGAATTGTCTTCATTAGACATCTGAGAACATTAATAAAAGAAGAAGAAAAAAAAGAATATATTTTCGAGCTGTTTTAATCTGCTTTATTATAGCACATCAGTATTTCTAAAGTGAAAACCACGAGCTGAAAATAATTTGTGAAGTTATCAAGCTAACAGTAAGTAGTTAAATTTATGTATTTGACAATATTTATTTTAATTTATATTATAAAAAGATTTTTTAAAAACGCATTTCACAACTTTTTGTTTTATGGGCTTAATCGATTCGTACAGTGAACGATATAGGTATTGCCAGCTTGACGTTGATTTTTGAAATATTCTGCATATATCTTGTTTTATTAATGACTTCAGATGTAGAACTTCTATATTATAAGCTAACATTTTGGCAATTTTCGTTTTTGTTTTTGTTATTTTATGAAAATAAATTCTCAATAGTTTATAAGATACTCAATACAAGAACGAAGAATCAGAGGCGGCTCGTCCTAAAGAGCGCTGGTGCAGTGCACTCCCACGAAAATTACAGAACTTATATTACAGCGGCGTAGATATAGGTAATATAATATACTTTTGTATAGGCATAGTAGAATAGAATGAATGTAATGTAAGGATAGTATGTATTATGAAGAAATATAGGTTACTTTTGTAACAAAACAAACTATGCACAATGACAACTTTAAATCGCTTTGTAAAACTGCAATTTTATAGATCCTACCATGTTAATAGTACATAGCGATATATTATAAGTATGTTTGTGTTTTAAACACAGAAAAAAAGTAGTTGTCCATGCTACATTCTACTAGTACAGGCAGTCCTCGACTTACGCCGTTTCGATTTACGTCGTTTTCTGACACTATTCGCTCTCGCAGGTCTGTACATCTTTTATCTTTCCTCTATAATATTCTCTTCAATCCTATGGCTCCCTCTTGTCTTAAAACTCGCTTCCAATTTCTCTGCCCCTCCGTTCTACTCATAACAACCAACTTGAAAAACCGGCACATGCTACGAGCTAGTATACAAACTCCTACACCATGGAATATGCTACCACTGAGCATCAGACAGTCTCCATCGAGTCACATTTTTAAAAATCTTCTGAACAAACATTTTATCTCAGAACAAAATATCTCTTAATTCTGCTATTTATTTAATTCACTTATAACTTTTATTTATAAATATGTATGTATTTATGTATGTATATATCACTATTTATTATTTTATGTAATGTATGTATTGTGTATATTTAGTTATTATTTTCTTTTCATTGCACCAAATATCACCGCTCACACCGACAAAGGTTAGCTGGTAGATAATGAAGACGGCATTAAACTCGCCTATGCATAAAAAAAATATTACTATTTTTTTGCAATAAAGAATTTATTTATTTATTTATCTATTCCTCAAGCATACGGCAATTGTTTTAATTTCCGGCATAGGAGAATTCATTTGTTCAAACACGACTTCGTTGTTGCAACCATTAGATTAAAGAGTTTACGTCTTTTTTTAAGGCCTATTATTTATCTTTGGACCTAGCTCTTGGATTTTACATGTAAACATATGTGGCGGTCGATTCTACAAGCCGAAAATACTTATTTAAGAAGATTTGAAGTTTTGACGTTTAGTCTGTCAGTGTCATCTTTCTTGTTTTCTTCTGATCTTTTGATTGCCACAATGCATTGTGATAATTATATTTTTAATCAATTTTAATTAGCAATATTACTACACATAAGTTCTCCAAACATATGAAAAAATATGTATCCACTTACGTCGCTTATTTCGAGAACCTAACATGCCGTAAGTCATATCAATTAATAACCATGAATATATCAGTAAAACGATTTGTTTTAGCAGTATTAGTATTGCGTGGGCGATCGATATCCTGTCCACGGACTTGTTCCTTTCAAGTAATGGCATATAAAATGGACCTCAAGTTTCAGATGTATAACTTCTTTTGGATAACCCAATAAGAAAGAGAGTTACACACACGAAACAAAATAGGCCAATTGCACGCTTGAAAAATTGTTAACGTGATTTTTGACCAATGATAATAATCCATTGCAATTGTCTACTGTCACCTAGCTGTCATTACGTTCTGTTACACGCATTTATAAGAAAACGTTTTAATCGTTACTTATTAATATATAAATAACAAAAAAAATGCAATTAATTTGAACTGGTTTAAACTGGATATTTGACATGCAAAATATTACTATTTTATTTAGATTGCTGTGTTTAAAGATTTATTATTTATTAGTAACTAATTATAGCTGCATAAAATGGAATAATATTCATTTAAGTAATGATCAAATACAGATCTGACTTCGCTTTAGCGTTATTTCTGTATACGGGCCTTAGTTGTATCCAAATAAACTAAAATACAAGGTTTTAAAGAAATAATTTAGTCATATTAATGACATTCTTAGACACAAACGATCAGTCATATATAATACTAGCTTTTACCCGCGGCTTCGCTCGCATTTAAGTCATTAAATAAGTATCAGAGATCATTTCAGTAGAAATAAATCAATATCATTCCAAACAGCTGAAACTATAGTCATTTGGAAAGTATAGTAAAAAATAATATATTTTTTTAAATAAAAAGTATCCTATGTTACTTCTAGTACTTCCAAAAATATGTTACAAAGTTTCATGATGATCGGTTAAGTAGTTAGTTAAACGTTACAAACAAACTCACATTCACATTTATATAGTAGGGAGGGATTTATTATTGAAATAGCGTATCCATTCTTAAGTGAACGTCATTAGGTGTCAAATAACGCTGGGATTTGGTTTAAGTTTAATCGACCTCATTTTGGTTTATTACAAGGAACAAGATGCAGAATCGTTTCGTGGAATAATAAGCCAAAAAGAGCTCTTATTTTACGTTAATAAATTGTTGCTAATTGTGTGCAAGAATCCACAAATAAACGAGATAGGAGTCCATATTAACCTTTGACAGTGGATGTTAATTTTTATCACATTTCCACGGACTGCTATATAAGGTCAAGGTCAAAGTCAAGTTAATTACGAAGTTTTAGGATTTTGTAATGATTATTACTTTTATAATTATATAGACCAGTGATTTTCAACCAACATTTGTGTGTCGCCAAATTTTAGATATATAATAATGTAAATATTATTATATTAAATAATACGATTTAAAAAAAAATTAACTTATCTTACTTTCTTTGTGTGCCGGTAAATTTTGAAACCGCCATAAGTGTGCCGCAACAAAAACAAAATGTTGAGAGTCACTGATCTAGAAGTAACAGATTTAATAACTTAGTATATATATATATATTTTTTTTTTTTTTTTATTTATTTACTTTTAGCAAATGGGCTCCAATAGAGCGCTTTCACTCGTCAATACATATACAAATATACATGAAATAAATTTACTAATTCAATAATTATCAATTTGATTTAGCTGCTGTATACTGGCATTGTCCACTTACATACTAATGTCATAATAATATATAATAAATCTACTCGTAGAAGAATAAGGGGCATTGTCATCCTATTTATATATTCATGTCATCCTATATATTATATATACATAAAATGTCATAGATTATGTCCAAGCTTTTTTATCAGTAAGATATTCATCTAACGTGTAATATGTAATATATTTAATCGAACTTATTTATATATTTTAAGCAATTTAATATTTTAAAGCACGTTTTGTTTTAGATAAACACGAAAATTACAATCTGTGAGCGATTTATCTTAAAATCAAATGGAATCTAACACTCATTGGAGACATTTTGTTGTAAATTAATTCAAGAAATGTGTAAATAAAGTGAAAAGAAATTGAAACCAAATCTTATGACGAGTTTCTTGTCATACGCTTTCCCGAAGCCATTGTGGAGTCTAACGATGAGCAAGCGTACTCCTTTAGTGCCCATGCTAATAAACTATTTTCATTTCATATCATTTCATATCTTAGATTATTCGAATTATTTAATTAATTTAAAATAACTTATCCGGCTTATGATGGCATGATTTTTAATATTTTGATAGTTTTACATTCATAACGGTTAATAGTTGAATTTGAAAAAAATTACAAGTAAAAAAAAACAATAGATTTTACCAATGTCCCACGTTACACTACGAAGTTACATTTTGGGTCCCACGTGACAGACATTGTCTAGGGTGGGACCATCGAAAACTATGTTATGTATTATTCCTGAATAATAAATAAATAAATAAATAAAATTAATAATATACCTTATGTATACTATATAGGCAAGTAATAAATGTATTTTTAGCTTCAATGTTCTAAATCAGCCATTCTCAAAGTTGTGTTTCGCGGAACCCTAGGGCTAAAATACTGCAAAAAATACCTACCAAAGGGAGATTATAAGGTAACATCTAAATATGCCAACTAAATATTACGTAATATTACATTGCAATATGATCATTCATAAATACATATAAATCAGTTTTTTATAATTATATTAAGGCTTTTTCCTTCGTCAAAAAAGAACCGCTGTTCTAAATATTAGTAATATTAAATCCAGTGTAGGTTTAACGTCACTCGATTTAACGACTAACTCCCTAAAACGTCGAAATTACTTGACTTTGATTGGTTTATCTTGTTATCCATACAATGACGATATTAAGCAATAAACAGTACTTTGTAAGTAGCTGAAATTAATAAGAACTGCAGCTGTGTACGTTCTTTATACTTTACTAGCTTTTACCCGCGGCTTCGCTCGCATTTAAGTCATTAAATAAGTATCAGAGATAATTTCAATAGAAATGAATTAATATGATTCCAAACAACGAAAACTATAGTCAGTTGGAAACTATAGTAAAAAAAATATAACTTATGTTACTTCTAGTACCTTCAAAAATATGTGTACAAAGTTTCATGATGATCGGTTAAGCACCTAGTTGTTGCGTGAAAACGTAACAAACAAACTCACATTCACATTTATAATATTAGCAGGGATTACTAAATACATATGTACTATAATAGTAAAATAAAATCGAATTGTCTCTCCATTTAACCTTAAAATGTGCAGTCCTTTGTAATAAAAAAAATGTTTTAACTCGACTAAGAAATATACACGTATGAGTTATACCCGTAAATACATTAGTTAGAATCTCTGGATAACTCAATTTAACACGATAAAAACATACCAATGAAATAAACTGCTTGACTTATTTGATATTTAAATTATTACGGCTAAGATCGAGTTTTTATAAACATTCAAGGGTTCCGCAGTTCATTCTGCTAATATTATATTTTCTTGTGATTTCTTCTCGTAGGGGGTCATTCAATATTACGTAAGCGTTTGAGGGGGGGGCGGGGAAGTCTTTGCTTTGCTTATTTTTGATGACATGGTGGGTGGGGGGGGGGGGGGGGGGTCGATATCGTGATTACGTCAGCAATTATATCAATAAAAAAAAGAATACATTAAAAGAAAAATGCATATAGGTACCAATGATTACGTAAGCATTGGGGGGGGGGGGGGGAATAATTGTAAAAAAATTTGCGTACGTAATACTTGAATGGCCCCTAGCCTATACCTTTTCGTAATGTCGTAGATTTTGAATACGCGCAAGAGTCTAAAGGCGGTATAATTTTATTATGAATATATTTATTTTTATTTATATAGTTTTAGTAATTGAACTCCAATAGAGCGCTTTTACTCGTCAATACATACATAAATGAAATAAATTTATTAATTTAATAATTATCAATTTGATCTAGCTGCTGTATACTGGCGTTGTACACTTACATACTAATGTCATAATAATATATTAAAAACTACTATGATGTAGAAGAATAGCTGCGCTGTATAGGGGGAATAACTAACGTATATGATTTTTGAATAAGTTTGCTTTTTATGATTTTCTTGAACTGATAAAGAGGGTGGCTACTAATATCATCGGGCAGTTTATTATATGACTTTATGCCAATCCCGATGAAATAGAAAGTAGATACTTTTTTCTGGTCTAAATGATATACGATTGTATTGTCCTATCTGGTTTGGATTTAATTCCTTTACAGAGCGATTTAAAGTTGTTATTATGCATAGTTTGTTTGTATACATTCTTCGTCGTTGTTTTTTTTATTTATTGATAGCCCAGCATATGACCACACTCCGCCTGATGTTAAGCTAGAGTGCGGTCCATGAGCGGAGACAACTGTTACCACAGACAGCTGGCTTGAGGAGACGAATGTGCTCTGTCCAAATTAACAGGACACACTCCTCTCGTTATCCCAGCTACTTCCAAGCTGATCCCGAAACGCGACTAGGTCTCTTCACGGGTGTTCCGCTTGAAAGTGGTGGTATTATCTCCGAAAGTATTGAATAAAGGTTAATAATAGTTAGGTTAGGTTAATAGGTCCTTAATACAAGTACTAGAAGTACTAAACAATCTAAATGCCCAATTAAATGAACTACAGTAATACCCCGCTTTACGCGACCCCGTTATGCGCGGTGTCTCTATAACGCGAAATTCAAATTTATTATTAAATTACGCGAAAGAGTGCGTATAAACATAATGTAGTCATCAACTTCTCTATGGTCGCGGGAATTTCAGTTAACGCGATTTTTTCCGGAACGTATCCCTCGCGTAAAGCGGTGCATTACTGTACAGTCGTGGTCTGCGGAACCCAAAAAAAAGTGTGTGTACATACGTTGAAGAATTCCTGCGTCCGATTCAATGGCACGATTAAACACTTACTGTGTTCGTTGTTTATGTTGTTTTCTTAATACGGTGTTAAGTTACTGATGTACAGTATGGCTATTTAACAATTAGGGTGACCATGTTTTAGGGTCGAGTGGGGACTGCAATCTAGCTGGAGACCACAGACTTGTCCGGGTGAAAGTCGTCAGCTTGAAGAGGCGAATGTGTCCAGCTGCTTTCAAACGATATTATAATTGTAACAAGCTTAAATATACCTATTTCTACCAAAACCAAAAAAGTATATATTTGTTACAAATATATAAAATAATATTATATAAAATTCATAAAACTAATTCTTCTGTTATAAATTAAAGAAGATTAGAAGAATTTAAGAAAATGTTACACGCAGTAGGAATTTTAATTTGATCTTGCAAGACCAGTCATTTGGACTGGTCTGGTAAATCTAGTGTTAAATGCAGCATACAATAATAACAATAAATAATAATAATAATACATTTAGTGTGCGCAGTAAGAGAAATTAAAAAAAAACGTATTACAAAAACTACTTGAAGGAAATTATTTAAAATTATTTTGCTTATAATTCCCGCTATATTAGGTCGATGAAGGAAAATAACCTCCACCAACATTCTATAATCATCAGGATACGTGAGGTCGCTTCGGCTTCGCTTCGATATCAACTTCTGCTACTTGACCTAGGACAATAAAATTTAGTGTTTCGGAATTTAGAAAATTACCCCCTCTATTACCAGTATTTCTTAGGTCCTTGACTTCCGGAACATCCTGTATAGTATTAACTATATTGACGGCTAAACCAAATAAAATATTAATTTATTTACATTATCAAATATGTACCCAAAGTATAGGGTGTTCGAAATTAAAGTCAGAGTTAAAATTATTGTCCCACTTTTTAATTTAAATTATAGTCATTACCATAAAAAAAGGTTTGGTGGAATTGGCCGTAACCAAACTGTTAGAGATAAAAATCAATTCGTGTTTAATGATTTTGTTTTTGGGCATTTTATACCCGAGAATAACTATTTTGGGACCCTGTGGCATCTCCGGAAATGACCAGATATCCTTTTCAGTTGAGGTTTTAGTTTTTTTTATTTACATCTTTATTGTTATAATACTTTATGCGGCTTACTAAGACATCAACTTGCAAATAAATACTAATAAACAAAACGTTTTCATAATTACCCCAACGAAAATTTAGTTAATAGTTATCATTACCCCTAAACACGGGAAGCTTTACTGGCAACACTGAATTTAAGTGTTAGTTAATTGTATTTGGCTTTTTTTTTTCTAAATAATTATTAAAAGAGTACATTGATAGTGTAATTATAATTAATTGTATAAACGATAATCTTCAAATGGATACAGATTGGACTTTGGACTGGAAGAAACAATCATTAGAAAGGGATAACTATATCTTTATCATGTCAAAGTTGAGGCATGTGTGAAAGGGATGCAGATATCTCCTTTACCGTTCACGATACCGCGATCGTTTCTCTTTCTATCGCATCTACAAAAACTGCATCCATACAATAGTTTCGCTATAACTCTGTCCAGTAAGTTTAAAAAAAATATATAACTATAGTAAAAAAATAACATCCCCAAAGGCCGGTATAGTGGGAGCTATCTTCTAAATATATATAACTCAAAGGTGACTGACTGACATAGTGATCTATCAACGCACAGCCCAAACCACTGGACGAATCGGGCTGAAATTTGGCATGCAGGTAGATGTTATGACGTAGGCATCCGCTAAGAAAGGATTTTGATCAATTCTACCCCCAAGGGGATAAAATAGGGGATGAAAGTTTGTATAAATCTTCTTAGATTTTCGACTGATTGAACTGAAATTAATGATTGGACTGTAATATTTCTGTTTATACCAATTATTATTGTTATATTAATTATAAAGAAAACTTCATGTTAAAAGTAAATTCATTGTCGTAAGAGACAGACGGACAAATTTATATGCGAGGCGCTAACGAGATCTATAGGAAGACGGTCGTTGCGCATAAAGGCTTAAAGGCATTTTATGAATATTGAGTTATTGCTTTTATGCTACTACGGGAATATGTTACGGTTTGTAACTGTGTAAAATATGGCTATTTGGATTTGTTCTGACCTGAATAGTCATTAATTGATTTTGTATTTTAAAAAGTGTCACGTTAATACAGTCATAACTGACATTTTCGCAATTTACGTTTTTTTTTGTTGAAATATATTCAAAATATAGTTTTCGATCTCATAAGAAAAATAAGAAACAATTTCTCAATAGTTTATGAGATACTCAATAAAACAACGAAGTAGCTACACAAATAAACTATGCACAATAACACAAATCGCTCCGTAAAATTACGATTTAAAATGAATTCAATAATGTGTTAAAAATTATGTAGTGTATTGTTTTTTAATTAGATTTTCTTTTATTATCTTCAGAATTAAATTATTATTAATACTAGCTTTTACCCGCGGCTTCACACGCATTTAAGTCAATAGAAATGAATCAATATGATCTAACCTCAAAAATTCTAATAGTTACATACTGCATACATAAAAATGACAGACAAAAATAAATATAGAAAAAATCCAAACAGCTGAAACTATAGTCAATTGGAAAGTAAAAAAATAATATAAAGTATCCTATGTTAGTTCTATTACCTTCAAAAATATGTGTACAAAGTTTCATGATGATCGGTTAAGTAGTTGTTGCGTGAAAACGTAACAAACAAACTCACATTCACATTTATATAGTAGGGAGGATATAAGGTAAATAATAATAGATTCAAAGAAAAATAATTAAGAATGCATATGTGAAAAATTAAGTTAGAACCTTTTCCAGATGGAGCGCAAGAACAAGCCACAAAATAAAGAATTACTACGCTCAAACAAATAAATAAATCGAGTAATGTGCAGGTGTGAATGAACACGGGCTGCTGTAGGGAAAAGGATGGAAGATATGAGAGAGACATGTGTTAGAAAGAGGCGAATATATCATTCTGACTTTGGGCTAAGCGATTATTAGATAGGGTTATTAATTATTATTGAAATGGGTTTTATGTTAAGTTATTTACAAAAGTTGGGGTGTAATTATTTTTTGTAATCTTTTCGGGACTATTAATGGGGATGTATGGCATTTAAGTTTACATATAATATATTTTTGTGTCATTTTTGTCCTGTACCTGTTTGGGGTCAAGGCTTTACATGTGTTCTTTATTTAAAATTTAAAATAAAATTTCAGGTTACGTTTAAACAATTATTTACTAATAGCAACTCACATGTTTCCTCCTACCGCAGTTACCTGGAACTAAATTTCGCCTAACATCTATCAAGACTAGTTTGAAATGAAATGAATCGTTAGACTCTACAATGGCTTCGGAAAGGCTATGACGAGAAGATCGCAAGAAACTCGTCAATCATAGCCAATCAGTTTAAATGTCTATTCTAAAAACTTATTACTCTATGGTGTGGACCGCCCGCTATTCACTCACAACTGGGACAACACTTTAAAAGTTTTATACACATACCATAGACACAAACCATCACGCCATCTCCTACAGAGGTAAGTAGAGATGCAAGGAGATATATATCTGATGCTGTATTGCAGCTCATAGTCCAGTAGTCAATAATTGGCTTAAAGAGAGAGAAAGGTTGCTTCACAAGGATGTCAAACTCGCTGATAATGTAAGTGTTTATCTTAAGATTTTTTTTTACTTCAGCGTTCCACAATAATCATATGAAAATTCATAACTGCATAGAAGGTGACGATTTATTCTCTCTATCTCTCTCTACTCTAAAACAAATGACGGTTGAAAAAAAATCGAACAATTAACAAGTAAATTGGACCTGAGAGAACAAAACACCAAACAAAAAAAAAAAGGTTACGAAACAAAATTAATTTACAATACACGAATAAGCTCGCGCGAGTTGTAAATGTCAGTTATTGCCTTCTTTACGACAGGGGTATTCATTTATAACGATTTAATACCGCGAATTTGAAACTTTAAAATTGGTCATTAAAATGAACTCTTTTTATGCTACAGTTTCACGCTTATGCCCTCTGAAGACAGACTTAATCGAACTCTCTCATCTCATCTCATTTCATCAAACCGGCATAGAGGGGGTGACTACAGTCTCATAGACACTGCTGTTATAGTCAGTTACTTCACTTTCATATGTATACTAATATTATAAAGAGGAAAGATTTGTATTTTTGTATGTTTGTAACGTATCGGCTCAAAAACTACTGGACCGATTTCAAAAATTCTTTCACCATTTGAATGCTACATTATCACTGATCAATATAGGCTATATAAATTACAGGAAAAAAATAAGGATCCTTACTAAAACTAGAATAATGTAACCCAAGCTTGCCAAAAATGTCTTTCATCACATGCTCTGATAAAACTATTGATGATAGAACAAAAAAATGTTCTACAATATTAAAGAACATATCAATATCTACAAAAAATGTCACGATAGCATATGTCTAACTATTGTAGTTATGTCACTATAACTACTTTTTAACATTAATAGAAATTCCGACCAAAATCAGACCAAGTTATCTTTGTTAAGTTTACCTTTGCGAAGCCGGGATGAGTCGCTAGTGATTTTTAAATATTTAGCATTTGTTTCGTGTCTATGTTGTCCTTGTCTTGAGTTTTATAGTACAGGGTGTCCTAATTTGGAGTCACGTGTGTGTTTTTTTTAAATATTAATCAAAATAAATGTGTTAGTAATACGGAATTTTAATAATAACGAAATAATAATAAAAATAATAAATAATAATAAGTTAGAGAAGTCCTTAACAATAAATTGTGTGTGATTATCTCTTTTAAACCTTAAAATAAGCTATTTAAAAAAGGGTCTTGTTTCTCTTTTTTCCGAAAGCGTCGAGTCCGCCACTGCGTCGTTACATGCCCATTATATTTTGCCGTTCAACTTGAATGCGTACTAAAGAAATATAGTCGTCTCTCTCACTCGCATTCGAATTTCAATATCACAGACATTGGTGTCTCTTTCAGCGTGTTGGCAATTTGCTGGCATGTTGTTAAGTTGCAATGATAATCAATTGGCGGAAAAACGCGCATTTTAAGGAAATATATTTATTCACATTAATAATATATATTGTACTAGCTGACCCGGCTCACAATGACATAAGTGGCAATAGTATTTTAAGCCTAGAATATTAATTATGTAACATTACTCCTCCTGAAGGTTCAATATCTGAAACGCGCAGGAGATTTACGTCGTTGTGCGGAACGACGTAGTGCCTCGTTTAATGCTGCAGATGTCGAGGGTTGAGGCTCCCGCTGTTCAAGATCCTACTGTTGAGCGTTAGGAGATCCAGCTGATTTGTCTCCGTGTCCACCTGATAAACTTTGTTGTGTGAATTGAGTTGATGCACCAGGTTGATAAGTCATCGTGTCCGGTAAAACATGATCATTGACATCATCACCCCTACCTCGTTTTGATCCACGACTATAATAGGAATAATTCTTCGGCCTCTTGTTGTTACTCACAGTATCGTTTTTCGTTTCCAAACTGTTATCGTTACGAATGACATCATTATCATCGTTGTTCTCATCGTTAGTTTCCTTCGCCTAAGTTGATCAAAGTGTTTACGTTTGATTACTCCATTGTTCATTTCAACTTGATAGGAGTAAGGCCCGGTGCGTTTTGATGTAATCCCTGGTTCAGAGCCTTTCCCTATAGATTTGTTAACCCAGATCATGTCTCCAGTCGAATATTCTGGCGGAATAATTTCTTTAACTGATGGCCTGAGTTCCTGGAATAACCCAACTCATTCAAGATTTTCCTTAACGCTTAGCTTAAGAAGATCAAACGTAGTGCGCATTTATCTTCCAAACAACATTTCACTTAGTTGGTATCATTACCTTAGTTGGCGAATCTTTTTTATTCACTGGATACGTTTGGTTGCTTTCATTGTCGCTAGATTCGCTAGACGTGTTGTGTCGTGCTAAACGTCTCGTTCGAAACTATTTATGCAGTGCTTTTCCGCTACTAATGCACACTTTTGAGAAGTGGTTGTTCTTCCCGCATAACCTACAGCGTTTGCCTCTGGCTGGACATTCCTCTAAATTATCGTGATAGTCTCCAAGGGTGTTCCCAAATTCGCAATAACCAGCAAAGCTACGTAGTTGTAAAGAAAACTTGTAGATTGTTTCACCTTCTTCCCGATGTCATGTTTCTCGACACTTTTTCTGAGAGTACGTACGTTTTCTTGCCATAATGATTGTTCAATACAATACTTGCCGATCGACATCGTTATTTGCATTATGAATAAAATATAAATGCAGTTTTAACATGAAAAGCTGTTTATTTTCAACCACAATGACATAAGTGACAATTGTATTTTAATTATGTAACAATTTTTATTCCCTTTGACGTATTATGTCACGCCACACGGGAACGCAGTCGAACGGGATAAAAAGTATCCTATCTCCGTTTCCTGGTTCTAAGCTACCTCCTCACCAATTTTCAGCCAAATCGGTTCAGCCGTTCTTGAGTTATAAATAGTGCCACTAACACGATTTTCCTTTATATCCAACGGGATAAAAAGCATCCTAAAGCCTTCCCCCGGCCCTAAGCTACCTCCCCACCAATTTTCAGCCAAATCGGTTCGGCCGTTCTCGAGTTATAATTAGTGTAACTAACACAACTTCCTTT
>JAPWLS010000712.1:0-23494 GCA_028551675.1 Tineola bisselliella
CCAACACATTGGGAAACACTGTTCTAAATGATGTTACAAATGACAATCTGTGGCACAAATGACATTCAGTACCTAATATTATATCCATTGTTGAACTGAATAAGTCCATATTACAGTTGCTGCATTAATTGTTTTATTATATGTTTATATAGATCAGCCATTCTCAAAGTGTGTTCCGCGGAACCCTAGGGCTAAAATACTTCAAAAAATACCTACCAAAGGGAGATTATAAGGTTACATCTAAATATTCCAACTAAATATTACGTAAATTGCAATATGATTATACATATAAATCAGTTTTTTATAATTATATTAAGGCTTTTCCTTCGTCAAAAAAGTTTGAGAACCGCTGATATAGATATATTTTGTTTCATTAATTAATTGTATTTTAACAAGTACAAGTGTTCCAATAGGAACCTACTATATAAGAGTATTCTCTCAAGAATATGTCAATTCCCTAGTTGTGTCCAGTGTAGTAATAAATAATGAAAGCATAAGCCTAATCAATTCTTTAGTACAAGTAGATATGGCCACGATGTCATAAAAAGTGTATGACGTAACCTCTATTGCTTTAGCTCACGCAATTTCGTCACGATAACTAACTCGTACAAAGTTGCGGCTTTTGAAGATGGTTCGTGTAAACACGAGATTATTGCTCCTTTTGAATTACAATAGTAACAATGATATCACCAAACTAAGGGTCAGGGATGATTTTGTGCGTGCGAAAAATAATATAAAGTTGTGTAAAGTATTCTAGAATTTGATAGTAGGTATACACAAAGTATACCTAGTAGGCTTTTTATTCTGGATTTTTGACCTACGACTCCAGCTCTATAGATATATAGATTTTCTCTTTGAAGATATTTCAGCCTTACCTAAATCAACAAAACCATAGTGTCTTACCTAAATCAAAACAAAACTTAAAATTAAAGGAGGAGCCGTAATCTGGATGAATTGAAAATGTGATTATTCTGTGAATCCCAACACACAGACAATACTTCTATCGGCGACACGTTGAACTAAAAACGTTACATAAAAAGATCTTTTAACGTAGTTGTGTTTTCTTCTTGGCTTGCTCAATGTAACCCGCTGAAATTAACTTGGCATCTCGTTTATAGAAAAATGCCTAGTTAACTACTGCGAGTAACGAATATCGAAATTTCGGTCACACGCACGTGTATTTCTAAGTGGGTACACTTACGTCATTTGTCCAATTAATTAAACCACGCCTTTTGGGCTTCAACTAACTTTGTTTATGACATAATGGTAGTAATGTAAAACTATTTTTGGTATATTGAGTATAAATTATTTATTTAAAAGAACTGACATAGATGCTTTTTCCTACAACAAGACAAAATACAGGAAACATCTCGATACTAACTATCTTTTACTGACTAACTACTGTTTTAATTTTGTGATATTTTCCCCTCTTCCTTATATCTATCTATTTGGTTCTTGTTTTTTTTTCATTATTGTGTAACATCTAAATTAAGTATTTTTGTAATTTTATTAAAGTGTAGCATCTATCCCTTTATCATCTTGAGTATGCCGTCCTATCCTATAATTAAAATTTCATTTAATTTGTATAGTACTCCTTTTTATAATATATAGTCATAATGTAATTTTGTAGCTAGGCTTTATAAATAAATAAATAAAATACATACATTTTTCGCGCTATCGATTACGTCTCCCTTAATGTGGATTATCGCTTACATTTATATAAAAACTAGAGATGTTCCGACTAGTCGGCCACTAGTCGGTAAAGCCGACTATCCGGCCACTATCGTAGTCGGCGACTAGTCGGCAAAAAGCGCCGACTATCCGGCTTCTTACTTTGTGTCTATTTCTCAATAAAATGCATGTGTTACTTCTTTGAAAATAAAACATATTGATGACATTTACCAAACAAAATTAGTATCTTAATTAAAAAACAAATCAACATAATATTTAATGACATATATTGCAATACTGCGTGATGATATTTGAAACTATCGTCAAACTAGTGAGCTGTAAAACTCAAAAAACTTTTTTTGTTATTTATATTTGTCCACATGTCAGTAGTGACTGAAATTGCAGCGAATCAGCTGTAAACGAAGCGTCACGGTAATCCCCTAAACCGTAGTCGGCTTATTTACAACCGACTAATCGGCTAGTCGGCCAACGTCATAATCGGCGCATCTCTAAAACAAAACACAATAAATTGTGTATCTAATATTATAAAATGTTACTTAATAGATTTTTATAAGAAAACATAACCTTAATAAATTTATGACTTGCGTAATTATAACAATGTAGAACAAATTGAATTCGTCGCGTCATTGGTTGGTTTAGGTATACGATTTTTTTTAGTAGCCCTTACCAAAAAAAGTGATACATTGGCATTTGGAATAAATGTTTGTAAGAGATGTGTCATATTTTGTTTTACAACAAATGTATATTAAAATTATTAGATTATTAGATTCCATAGAACAACTAATGGCCTAAGAAAACATCCTGTTGATTTAGGGAAGTATACTTACTTTACTTGACAATAGCCTAAGAACCTTCTAGAAACAGAAGATTTCTAGTAACCAGAGAAGATGTAAATATATGGTGTTTCCTTAGAGTATTAATTTTGGAACATCCTTTATTACTATATAAACTTTCGAAACGTTTATATGAAACAAAATAAGCCGCATAAAGTCTTTTAAATTTGCTGAATCATGCACACGAATAATCTCGGACGTCATTAGAACGGAATTATTTTATTTAAATGTACGATAAATAGTATATTATTTGTGTAACATAAATATTGATTTATTTTAAATGTATTTATCATCAAAACAAAAGATAACGAATAACATTTGAATTTATAATATATGAGTGTTTTTAAATAACTTGCTATATTAGGACGCATTGTATTACAAAAATGTTAGAAAAACAACTAAACGAATTGTGTGACATGTAAAACTAGCAAACACAAAATGTGTGGTAAAATCGACTTAATAACTAAAAAATTAAGACGAAAAGATTCAAATTTTATTTTCAATGTTACCAGTAAATTGATTTTCCCGTATTTAGAGGAAATATTAACATTATTTAAATGTGGGGACAGAAAAAGGTCTCAATTTGTGTTTTTGTGTTTTCCATATGTGGTAACATAAGCGTATTAGGTTACACAAACTTATGTTCATAAATATTAGTCTTGTATTTTCTTGCGTCAACACAACGGCCGTGTGAAGTTAACGTAACATAACTAGCTACAAAACTCTTTTTCTTTTGTTAATCGCTTCAGATATATCTATTAAAGACAATTCTGCCAATGTCGAGTATTCGGGCAGCAGTCCAATAAGAAATTCACACGTAAAGCCTCATGAGAAAAAGAAAACTATAAAACTTTCATACATAAAGCACAACGCGTGTACAAACTATTTATTATCATTTAAAAAATATATACACAAGAAATTAATTTAAATATCTTAATTCAAATTGCGAACGCAGACGTGTTCTATTCGGAAACCTATTCAAATGCGTGCCGCGCGCCGGAAGCATCTAATGCCGTAACAAGCTCACATCCGCGTCATCCGTAATTGTAAAACCACAATTGTAATTATACACAATTTAATCTTTAGTCGCATACATTTAAGGATAGTTTGTATGTATAACTATAATTGTGTGCGGATGAAGGATCACATCTGTAATCCTTAACACCACAAAATGGTGTATACACAAATCCGTTTGCATGAAATTCTAATTTGAATTTGTTCTAAATGTGTAGCTACAATTGAGGCTAATATAAAAGTAATTCTACTGACTTTTATTTCAAACGTATAGAGTATGATTTTCTTTGGCGTAATTACAGTTCTGGATGTAATTGTGCATTTCATCGCCAGCAGTTTATGGACTCGCTAACTGCGGCACTCTAAACGGCTTCACGCGTTCCAATTACTAATTATAATTATCGAATTATAATTTTGTTTTTAAAAACGTTATTGTTTTGTTTAAATTCACTTTTTTCTTTTACATAGACATTCAAATTGAGAACGAGAATCGTCGAATTCTAAATCGAGGAATTGCACTTTCCAGAATAACCCTCTATTTACGTTTATTGCTCTCCTTTATATGATTCTGGGAATCGACATCGATACCCTTTGTTTGGCCATAAATAGCGTTAACACTGCCAGTTAGATGTCAGACTAAAAACGAGAGATTATCAGAGAGTTCATTGACAGGACTGACTTGACTTGGAAGAACCCGAGTATGATGAGTCTCTTGAACTCGTCTGTGAACAACTCACAAGTCTGGCATAGCATGCTATGTTATAGTCAAGGCCCGATCTAGCTAATTGGAATGGTAACACTAAGTGTGGCAGGCGTCTATCAAGAAAGTATTTCTTTTAAACCGTCTTAACCTTTAGCCGTTTGAGTGCGAATAGGTAATGCGCCAAAATTGCGGTTCGTCGATTTAGCGACGATTGTGTCAGTCAGAGTTTGGTGTTCAGTTGGTGAGGGCTATATTTGTAATTTTATGAATAAAAAAATATTTTTTCTCAATTTCTCATAGCAATTTTCAATCTATTTACCAAAAACCCATAGCACTCAAACGATTAACTACTGAGGTGGATTTAATTTCACGTAAACACTGACGTGGGGGCCTCAGAGTTCCGCATATATATGTGCTTATATTTAAAAATCTTTAGGGTTTTTAGGGTTTAGTGTTTAATAATTAGTTTCAGTGGATGTATCTAAACAAAATAAAATATTTTTTTTATAATTTAATTGGACATAATTATCTATTATTTCAAAGTTTAGAAAACACTTTTCTGGAAAAAATCACACGAGATCATAAATCATCAAGAATATATAATATTATTTTAAGAAATCAACAAATTAACTAATTAGAGTAATTGAAAAATTGTATTTTCTCAAAACCTGAGAGGCCCCCATCTCAGCAGTTAAAGGTCTAAAAAAAAAATCAATAATTTTTAAAAATGCTTTACAAGAACTCTAATTTGGCATAAGTCGTGTCCTCGTCGACCGCACTCCAGCTTTAATATTATATATCGGGTTTCTATATATGTATAAAAGAAACTTGCGCAATAAAATTTATAAATTTATAGCCCCGTTTGCTTTAATTGGATGAGAAGGCGTGATATTAGAGTCAAGGGGCGAGTTAATAAAAAAGAAAATGAATTAAATTACAACGCAATTGTTTATAACTATAAATTGTCTTGTTTACAACTGATGTAAAAGACTATGCGGCTTGCTATTGTGATTATTATCTATACTAATATTATAAAGAGGAAAGATTTGTGTGTTTGTAACGAATTGTCTCAAAAACTACTGGTCCGATTTCAAAAATTCTTTCACCATTTGAATGCTACATTATCACTGATCAATATAGGCTATATAAATTACAGGAAAAAATAAGGATCCTTACTAAAACTACAATAATGTAACCCAAGGTTGCCAAAAATTGTCATAAAAGGCAGGCGTCGTTGAAATATGAAACTTCATAGTACTTTATATCTTCATTACTACGCGAACGAAGTTGGGGGCAACAGCTAGTAGTTTAAATATTTTTCGAAAGCTTTGCAGCAGCCGTCTTGATCACGTGGTTTCTCGCCATCGTCACAATAATATTATATGAAAATGTATACCTAAAGAATATTTTTGTTGCATTAGAATTGGTTGACTTGGAATAAAATTCAATTATAATTTTGCTTTTTGCGTTTCAATTACGCCGGGTGATTCTGATGGCGTTCAATACCTGTTCAAGTCACCCGATATAATATACAATTAAATTGATTAAAATAATAATAATAATAAACTATTTTACTGTTATAAGATTTTCAAGATATTTGTTTTAAACGTTAGTTAAATGTTGGTGAAGTCGAGCCCTTATAGCCCGGCCCGCATTTTAATTTCTAAGGTTAACAGTCTTCTTAACCCCAATGTTACGCAATTTAGTATACCAACTGATTTAATTCAATAATATCCAATTTATAATAAATCTTTGAGTCGCTCGAGTCATTAATAAAATGATTCGGCGTTTTCTTCTCTAGTTAATTATGGGAGCCCTTTTTTATTAGTTTTAAAATTACTTTAAATTGGAATTCTTTTGAGCAGAATAAGCTCTTTTTTTAGTATCAATTTGTAATGTTATACCGTTATAAAATGTTTTAATTGGATTTTTTCTGATTGGTTTATGTCTGTAGTGCTGAGAGATATTTCCACTTGGCTTCACTATCCCATCATAAAACTTACCAATTTATTTTACAGGGAAGTGGGAAGGAACCTCATCATCCCTGGTGGTACACGCACCATCGATGCAACGGGAAAGCTGGTGTTACCTGGTGGTATTGACCCGCACACCCACTTTGAGTTGGAAATGATGGGTGCTAAGACGGCTGATGATTTCTACAAAGGGACCAGGGCTGCTGTCGCCGGCGGTACCACCACTGTCAGTAAGTTGACAGTTTTATATAAGAAATTTGCATTTGTTATAAATATCGAATTTGAATTAATAGTGGAAATTGGTTTTTGTAATGATGGATAATTTGAAATAAGAAAATATACGGTATTGACAATTTTTAATATAGTATTCGAATTTTAAATTTTTTTTTTAAATATAGAATTTCAATATTGAAATAGGGATGAAGATTCATTCGGAAAAATAAATGAATTTGCTTATTAAATTTCAATTTCAAGCACTAATAGAAGCATAAAACTTTATTATCTTACTAAGAAGACAATAACACATAATTATAATAATTTTCCAGTTGACTTTGTTCTCCCCGAAAGAGGACAATCTCTAATTGACGCATACAACAATTGGAGGAAGAAAGCTGACGGCAAGGTGTGCTGCGATTACGGCCTCCACGTCGGAGTAACATGGTGGTCTCCAGCCGTGAAGAAAGACATGGAACAGCTCGTCGGCGAGGAGTATGGAGTGAATTCGTTCAAAATGTTTATGGCATACAAAGACGCCTGGATGTTGGACGACTATCAACTCTATTGCGCTATCGAAACTTGTTCTCAATTGAGGGCTTTACCTCAGGTATTTATACATCAAGTTAGAATGCAGTTCATGCACAAATATAGTTAAAATTAAATGCACATGCACTCGTCTTCACCTTGCAAATTAGTTACATTTCAAAGTGTAAATACTACTTCGATAACCATTCTGCCAGGTAGAAAAAAGCTGGATTACTATAAAGAAGAAAAGCGTATTAGAATCTACTAATCATTATTGTTTTTATAGGTACACGCTGAGAATGGTAACATTGTAGCTCGTAACACTGAAAAGCTGAAGGCTGCTGGTGTGGTCGGGCCCAATGGTCATGAGATGTCACGTGACGAGGAAGTTGAAGCCGAAGCCGTCAATAGAGCTTGTGTTATTGCTAATCAAGTAAGGAAAATAAGTTAAGCTTTTTCTAAAATAAAGTTGTATGCAAATTGACTTCCATGATAATTTACAGGCTAACTCTCCTCTCTACATCGTCCATATGATGTCCAAGACCGCGGTTCACACGTTGGAAGATATTCGTAGACGTGGACAGAAGAACCCGGTCTTTGGTGAAACTTTGGCTGCTACTATTGGAACTGATGGTGAGTATTTTTAAATTTAGAAATTATGATAGTAGCGTCTTGATTCCGCCACCTACTCATAGATGGCGCTCTCTAAAACATAACACACATACTATATTTCGATTAAAGCTAACATTATTGTTCTTCTTATTGGTCCACATACAAGCGTATACATATAATTAAATTGTATTTTTGATATTTGTAGGTACGCATTGCAAGAATGCCTGTTACCGTCATGCTGCGGCTCATATCTTGTCTCCGCCACTACGGTCTGATCCGTCTACTCCAGAAGCCATGGCTGAAGCTCTAGCAGAGTTAGTATTTGGCATATATTATGACACTGTTGTTATATAAGTTAATTAGTACTTGAAACTCTTTCGTGTTGACCGTTAACCATTGGCCTAATATACACTGTTTTTATTCCCTTCGCTCCAGTGACCATCTCCAATTGATTGGAAGTGACAATTGCACCTTCCACGAGAAAGACAAGGAACTTGGAAAAAATGACTTCAGCAAGATCCCCAATGGCGTCAATGGTGTCGAAGACCGCATGGCCATACTCTGGCAGAAAGCTGTTAACACAGGTGATATATTTTAAGCCTCCACACTTTTTTTTCTTGATGATGATTGTAGTTACTTATTACAACACCAGATGGCGTTCAACATTTGTATCTCACTGTTGTCGCTTTTGTTTTAATTATTAAGTTTTTACACCACGCTTGATGTAAACACTAAAGATATCACATAGTACATCAAGAAAGTATATCCACTTGTAAATATACACATGAAACTAACGAATATTAATTTTCAGGTATAATGAACCCGTGTCGTTTCGTAGCCGTGACGAGCTCGAATGCGGCCAAAATCTTCAACTTGTACCCGCAGAAGGGCCGCATTGCAACCAACAGTGATGCTGACATCGTAGTGTGGGATCCGCGGCTTGAACGCACTATCTCAGCTGCCAATCATCACCAGGCCACTGACTTTAATATTTTTGAGGTATTCACTTTTGTTTTTAGTAAGTGAATATGCCGTTAGATGGCGCTGATTAATTATTAACACATTTTATCCTGGATTGTACCACTTTCAAGTGGTCTAGTCCCTTTTCGTAATGGTATCAGTACATACTCATCTGTTACTCTTTGGTGTTAGACGAATCAGTTGCATGATTACTAGTTATGTACTGATGATATATTTTCAGGGACAGCATGTGGTTGGGAGTCCACAGTATGTGATTGTGAACGGACGCGTTTGTCTTGACGATGGAAACCTCCGTGTTGTTGAAGGTAAAAAATATACAATTGAAAAACTGAAAATAAACGCGACAGTAGAACGTATAAAGGCTTAGAATTACTTGAGTTATATTTGTGATATTACTTTTAATAATTTCTGAAAGAGCTATTATGGTCCAGACCTGGGGTCGGCAGCCTTTTTTGGCCGCGGGACAAAATTAACCAAAATGCGAGTATTAAAGAGACGTTTAGGTCAGAGATATTTTCGTATGAAAACAGCATTTTCGTAAATAATAAGATATATTGAACCTGATGTTGAACTTAAGACGTCAATTTTTTGGGAAAAAGAAAAAAACGTTTTTGTATCTCTTATACTTTATTTTCGGGACTAAAGTGGGTCACTTGATACTACCAAATGGGTCGCTCGGTGACCCACGGGTCATAGGTTGCCGACCCCTGGCCCAGACATTATAGATTTACAACCTTATTGCAGGATTCGGTCGTTTCCTGAAAACACCAATAAACTCACCAGCAGTGTATGGGGAAGAGTCGTCTCCCGCCCCAGTCCCCACCCTGGAGCTCACTTTGGAAAAACACTCCTCCAGAGTATCTAACGGGACACCCACTTCTGGTAATAAAAATACAATTATTGTGCAAATATACGTATACTTAATGACAGAGTTGAAAAGCAGATAACCTTAATAACGAAAAAAGGATCTCAAACTTTTGTTTCCATATATATAAAATGGTTTTTTGGTTTTGGGCCGGCATAGTGATGACGACTGGAATACTTGGTTTTCAGTCGTCAGCGCTCATGGACCTCCAGTGCAGCTTTACATCAGGCCACTGGAGGTCACATGTCGTGTTCAACAATAAAAAATGGTAATTTATTTTTGTATTTTCCAGATATGAATTCCTTGAACAAGAACATGGACAGTGTGAGCGTGTCTGGTTGCGCCACACCCACTGGACGTAAGATGAGGGAGGCTGGTATAAGAGATTTGCAGAACAGCACGTTCTCTATAAGCAGTTAGTATTTTTTTGTTTCTAAAAAATGTGCGTGATATAATTTTCAACGCCATCTAACGGCAGGCGATAGCAAATAGTGTTTGTTTTATTACTTACCGCTATATGGTGCTACGTATTTATACTAATAATATAAAGAGGAAAGACTTCTATTTTTGTATTTTTGTAACGAATTGGCTCAAAAACTATGAGACCGATTTCAAAAATTCTTTCACCATTTGAATGCTACATTATCCGTGATCAATATAGGCTATATACATTACAGGAAGAAGATAATGATCCTTACTAAAACTACAATAATATAACCCAAGGTTCCCAAAAATGTCTTGCATCGCTTTTTCTAAAATTCTAAACATTTAAAAAATAAATATCCACCCGTGCCAAGCCGGGGCGGGCCACTAGTATATTATAAATCATATTTTACATTTAATTTGCAGAGGAGCTCGAAGGTCTGGACACGAAGACCTCGGTCCGCGTACGAAACCCACCGGGCGGTAAATCTTCGGGGCTCTGGTAAAGTTATCCGGTAATTTTTACTGGAATTGCTTATTTACTGCAGCTATGTAATCCAAAGTATTTGTATCATTTTATGTAATACTGAAAAAGTTATATAAAATATATGTATTTTAAAAATGGTCTATTAGAGGGACCGAGGACATACAAAGATCCATTTTGTATCTCAATTTTGGATCAGAGAAAAAAACGTTAGAATCTCTTCAATGGAGATGTGTAACCAAGAAGCCTGAGTTGTTTTGTATTGTGCGCATTTTTGTCGAGTTTTTTAAAATTCTATAAGGGGTCATTCAAGTATTACGTAAGCGCTTGATATCGTGATTACGTCAGCAATTATATCAATAAAAAAAAGATTACATTAAAAGAAAAATGCATATAGGTACCAATGATTACGTAAGCATGGGAGGGGAGGGGGGGGGAGAGGTTTGCTTACTTTTGCTGACAAGGGGTAGGGGGAGGTAAATAATTGTAAAAAATCTGCTTACGTAATACTTGAATGGCCCCTAAACACTAATTCGATATTGTGAACTATAAAATATCAGCGCAAATAAAATTGGCTTAATATTGGATTTTTTTTCTTTCTGTTTTTCAGTATTACATAAGCTAAAAGTAGCCAGTAGTAGAGTTAATTATTGTGTATGCGCATATTTATGTAAGGTTTACGCTCTCATGTTTTTAAGTCGTTCCTTTCACTTCATCTCTCTCTTTAAGCCTTAACTAAGCCAGCATAGTGGGTGTGACCGATTCCTACTGTGGTAGTAGTTATCCCCACTCTTGGGCTTCTTTCAATTCAAATATTTTAAAATTCGTCTACAATGGCGATTGTTTTTTTATCTCATGTTTGTGAATTGGAAGCGAAACTGACTTCGTGTCAATGGAAAATTGTATTTTGGCATGTGGCGCCATCTGTTAGGGAAAACCAAAGTTACTCTTTATGCAAGAGTCGAGTGAAGTTTAAGGAATGACTAAAAATACGCAGGGACTTTTTAATATTTACACAATGCATTAATTCGCTTTAGCATTTATATTGGAAAATGTATGTTATTGTTTTTTTTTATATGAAACATTGACTGAGGAACACTTCGTTTTCCCAAATACAATAAGAGGCTTGTTGTCTCTTTCCCGCCGTTATGAGTTTACATATAACTATCTCTTTTTATTTATTCAATGTACTTTAATGTATTTTTAACAACTATTCTTATATACAGAAGCTCATCGCCATAGATGCGTATAATTTGATTACAAAATTTCAAATAAAAGTTCTCGAGGTTGGTGATTATTGTTCACAACGTAGGTACCTGGGTATGGTTTTCTAAGATTGTAACAAAGGTGACTTGTAGCTATAGAACACTACCCATGGTGTCTATGGTCTCTGAAAGTTCGTGAAGCACACTTAAGCTTAAATAAGACCGATTTTTTCAGCCATTGCGTGGCGATACGCTCTGATTAAAAAATCCTATATTATACATTGCGTTTTATTTTAAAACAATAAACTGACACACCATATTTATGGGCAAGTTATAGTGCTGCCACCTATTGGCAAAAGTTATTATTAAATAATTATACGCAAAAATAAACTCACATATCCCCAATGTATTATGAAAAATATAATTTTTAATGCAATTACAATTTAAAGATTGTTTTTTTGTTATAAGTCTCTCTCTTTGTCTGTTTATCCCAGTTTTTTGTTTTGTAGTTATTATAAAGAAGTACATTTTATCTCTCTTACCTTGCATCCACTTTTCAAAGACCAACACGCCTAATAAGTTGTTTTTTTTTTAAGAACACAACCAACACAAACATGTTTAAGTAGAAAAAAATAATGCAGAGTGAAAATTTCAAGTTGCATATATTTTTTCTGATTAAAAAAGGTCGACGTAATTATTAATTTGTTAAATAATTTTAGATGTAAGTTTTTAATTTTTTTATAATATTATTTATAATCTGTTATTATTATTGTATGGTAATTTTATTCCCTTTAGTTTTAAAAGTAGACATTTCTAAGTGTTTTAGAAAAGTGAACACACATTAATTTTTTTTAGGTTATCTTCAAATACAGTTTTTTTTTTGACATATTCTACTATTGCGATAGATATAATTATTGTTTACTTCTTGCAATAATTGAAGCCTGGCAAATTTGAAGTATAATTCCGTATTTGCATTAAGTTTGATTTGTATAACAATAGTCATCAGTCGTTGAAGCGAAGCCGAAGCGACAGCACGTATCCTGATGATGCCACGTGAAGTGGCGAAACGCGTCGAAACAAATTACTGAATGTTGTAGCGGGAATTATAAGCAAAATAATTTTGAAATTTCCTTTAATATGGATTTCCGCAAAGTAACGCCTGAAACAACTAATTATAATAGCAAGCGGTTCTCAAACTTTGCTAGTCTTAATAATCCACGATTTGAGCTATTTTTTTCTACATATAATGAGTCTTTTAAATTATTATATTTGTAATTGCATTGTCACAAATAAATAATTATTACCTTCGCTATAATTGTGTTTTATTTCGCTGTTGAACAAAACTTCAAAGTAGCAAAGTACCTTTTATGCAGGTTAATTGGGCCAATGGAAATAGGTATCTTTACTGGTCGATAAGGCTTTATTCTATAATCCTAAATGGAAGAAGGTTGTGTGATATAATCATCTGTCTTGCTTTTCAGAGAGTTTTATACATGTGTACATATTTTTAAATTAGTTGAACTGTTAAAACTACTTTGGCAGTTAAAATATTTTAAATAAATTAGAACATTATTTGGGTTGAACTAAATAAAAAACAAATGTCACTTTTAAGTTGTTTATTAAAATAATATACGTTCAAATTGAACACAAAACACGGACCAGACCTAATAATTGAGTTTTTTTTCTAATTTGACAAAAAAAAAAATTACTACAAAAAAGCCCTCTTGTCCTGTCTTTAATCTTAACCATAAAAAAACGAAACTTTAACAATATATTAAGGTATCAACAGATAATAACGAATCTAAGTGCTTATAAAGTGAGATGCATAAATTTACTACGCGATTTTATAAATCTCACTTCAATAAAAATTTCTTGCATAGACTCGTTATTAACTAAAAATAATAATAAACATAAAATGATTGCAAAAGTGAATTTCAATACAAGATTTGGCACAGTGTTACAAGAAAAAAACAAATATAGTAGCATAATTTATGAATTAATTGTAAGTATTTCAGGTAAATAGTTTTTTTTAAATATATAGTTTTACTGTTCTAGATGGTTTTTGTCACTTAGGCTTTAAAATATTAATTGCAAATTAGAAAAGTCCGATTTATTACATTCAAAAACAAAATTTATTCTCAATTAAAAACGCATAAAACAAACTAAAATAGTTTCAATTACAAAATAATATTTGTTTCAATTCTATTAATTCTTAATAACTTGAATAACTTAAATTTGTTTTTTTTTTAAATCTTTTCAATCAAATTATAATGATTTTAAAGTAATTTGTGTTAAAAAATGGATTTAAAGACTTATATTGGAATTTTATTGCACAAAAAACATTTTAAAAATAATGTCAAAAAAGTAATAATTGTAAAGAACCGTCTGTTTTTACAGTAAATCATATTTTTTCAAAACACAACATTTCTTTATAACAATAATTTTCCAACTAGTAACAGATTTAATAATAAAAACAAACGCTGAATAAACGCTTTGAAATTATTTTTAGTAATTACATTTTTTTCAGGCCAATGTATCCATCCATCCATCCATCATTGTGATTTTAAATGCTAATAAGATACATAAATATTGAGCTTCGAGAATATTGTTTTGATTAGTATGCGCGTGAGTCGAATGCCGATCTTAGGAATGAATAATGAACGAAGTTGGCCGTCTAAAGCAATCAACTTGCGCTTGTAGTATCAAGATGCGAACCTATCGGTGAGTAGCAATAACAATAAAGTCCGGTATTAATGTATCGCTTTTCCTTTTAATACATATTTAATTTGAATAAATATATAACTTTATTTGTTTAAAAAATAGAATAGAATATTTTCTTTTTATCGTCTAAATAAAAATTTAATTAGTAGTTGGTTGTTGATAATTTTTAATCCAAAATCGGTCTCAAATCTGTCATCATGGGATAAAATTGTGATTAACAACATCTAAAAAATATTAATAATAATTAGGAATAATTAATTATACCGACACGATAAAATAAAAACTAGAGAGAGACGAACAACAAACCGCACCATGAAAAGACTGCAATTTTGAAAAGGTTTTATTAAAGATTTTAAGTGACGCATGTTAGTTTGGGGTTAATCAGTATTGAAATACTAGCCTTGGTAAAACTATTGTGCATGTACACACGGCGATTTTCAAATGGATACAGTATTAGTAGGTATATAAGCGACAGAAAGAGAAATTCGCGGTGTCACAAACGGCAAAGGAGATATCTCCATCCCTTTCAGACATGCCTCAACTTCGACATGATAAAAATATAGTTATCCCTTTCTAATGATTGTTTCTTTGAGTCTAAAGTCTAATCTGTATCTATTAGAAGATTACAATTATAAGATAGAGTAAAATCAGAATCGCTTCTTTCAGTCTCCTGAAGAGGGAAAGCATAACGCCGTGGTACGTTTATAATTACAACAGATGTCTGTAAACGTTGAAATAAAAATAATAAAAAATTAACATCATGATAAGCCGCAAAAAGTGTTTTTAATAATCAAACCATGATCACGATTACCAAAGACAGTGTTATAAAAAAACAACTATAGTTTATATTTATCAACATCGGTAACTTATTATCCCCAATAATAATAATAATAATAACAATAAAAAAGTAATTAACAAAAAATTCATTACCGCTGGACTTTTCCGAGCAACCATCAAAGAACATAAAAAGGGCCCTAAACAATTAATTACAATAGTATTTATAAATGCACATGGTTTTTCTTTATCAAAAAATCCTCCTAAATAATTCTTTATGAATTATAATAAATGTATTTACAACTTAATCTTTATATCAACTGGTTAAGAAGAAACCAATCGTTTGAAATTAGAGAAACAAAAAAAAAACACATTTTTTTTGTCAAATTTTCGCATTTTCTTAGAAGTCTGCATCCAGAATATATAATTTTTTACTTTTTCTTCTATAAAGGTATATATATTTCACATATCAAGCCTGCAGAACGAGAAGGCATTAACCGCCATATTGTTTCTACGACAATTAGTCTTTTCGTTCCCCAAGAAAGAAATATAAACAATTAACATTATAACATATATTAATATGTACACTTAATCTTAGTATGACACAGTTATAAGACATTTACACATATCTATGTACTTCTAATATTTAAAATAATAATGTACAATTAACATTTATTGTATGGTAGAAATTCACTAAAGAAATAAATTAAAAATTTAGACGAAACCAAATTCCTTTTAACAATACTATAATTATAATATTTATAAGACAAATGACCACACTCCGACTACTGATAAAACTAGATCAATTATAAGTGGCGATAACTGCAAGTATGTCTAAAAAGATGAAATTTTAAAAAAAACTCCCAAAAACCTATGTTTTTATTTAAAAAATTCTTAAAGTGAAATAAGGGAAAGTCAACTGTAATACATTGTGTTATTCTGTTTATAAAATGAACTAAAAGATTAATCAAATTAAATAAATTAATTAACAATGAAACTTTAGTTAATTAAAAATGGTTATTTACATAATTTTGTCTTACAAATATTATAATTTAAATAATATTAAAAAATTGTTTTATCTAATAAGACCTGATTTGTTTAAAAAACATAAAAATATTAACATACAACATGGCTTATGTCTAATTTTTAGAACAGTCTAGTAATTTCCGCGCAACGGAATAATGTTTTTCTTTTCAAACTTATTAATAAAATCGGTTAAATCTCCTGCCAATTCTTAATTTTCGTGCAATAAAAACTATTTGCAGGTTCTTTCAATCTTTAATCTCTAACTTGTTTTATTACCTTTTTTGATATATTTTTTTATATTAGATGAAATGCGAGACTGGCACACTTGTGTCTCAAAATTTATTGATGAATTCATAATTAAAAAAAAGTATTCCTATTTTAGGGCATAGGTGTAAGTATTTATTATTATTATTTGTAAATTTATATACAGTCGAACCCGGATAAGCAAGAACTGTATTAGCGTGAAAACTCTATAAGCGAGAATAATGGTCAAGTTCCGTCTCTTTTAACCCCTAATACCTCCATGAGTGCGAGTGACAAACCTCTATAAGTGAAAGTTTCTTACTCTAGACCTCTGTAATATTATTGATTCAGGTGTTACTTAGCGGAAATCCACATTAAAGGAAATTAATTTGCTTATAGTTCCCGCTACATTAGGTCGATGAAGGAAAATAATCAAAATAATTTTAAATAATTTTCTCGGTAATATTTACAATAATATTTCAATGGAAATCTCAAAATTCGTAAGT
Source organism: Tineola bisselliella (assembly GCA_028551675.1). Classification (NCBI taxonomy): domain Eukaryota; kingdom Metazoa; phylum Arthropoda; class Insecta; order Lepidoptera; family Tineidae; genus Tineola; species Tineola bisselliella. Next base: position 16,797 of record JAPWLS010000712.1, read on the forward strand.
CGACGTTTGTCGACTTTTATTAACCTCTATAAGTGAGAGTAACTACTCTCAAACCTTCGTAAGTGAGAAACCTCTGTGAAGCAGAATAAAATACGAGTCTCTTGACGTCTCGCTTATCCAGATTTGACTGTAGCAAATCGTCACCTATCGGTAATAAAAATAACTAATTTTATTAACTTCCAAAATATAGAAAAAAAGGTAATAAAACCAAGTTGTAATAATTTTGTCGATGATTTTCTAAGTTATAATAGTTCGTCCATAGATCTCTTATAATTCAATGCTTAAGTATGTTAAATATCTATATATAATGGCACGATACAATGCGACTAGTTTAAAAAAAAAACAAAATCAAAGAACCGAAGAAAAACGATAAAAGGAACGCTGTCTTTTGCTATAATCAAATAAGCGATAGAAGGAGAAAAAATCGCGGTGTCGCGAACAGTAAAGGAGATATCTGCATCCCTTTCACACATGCCTCAACTTCGACACAATGAGAATATAGTTACCTCTTTCCAATGATTGTTTCTTCCAATCCTAAAAGTTCAATTTATATCCATTTGAAGATTGTTGTTTTTAGAACGCAATTAAAAACAAAATATATTATTCCAATGAATATATATGAAATGAAATAAGTCACGAGTGGAAAAAATAATTCATTAACTTTTAATTGATTAATTTAATTTTCATTAATTAACATTTATGGAAGCGTAAATTAGTGCATATATCATATTCCCAATAAAACATCGCGTTTAGTTTAATCTGCTACCGAAAGTAGATTAAAATAAAATAAAAACTATAGTAAGACCAATAAAAACATTTAAATTAATTGAATTATATTTAATAAAGAATTAAAATAGATATAATAAATTAATAAAATTGCAAATAAATAATTAAGCATTGAATTATTTGAAAACCCAGTGTAAACTTTGTAAGCGTAAAAGAAAGGTGTTTTGTTGAAGAATTTTGAGATCATAATATACGATGACTGGTACGCACCTACATTATACTTAACATTACTTCTAGATATAATCCATTATATCATATCAAAGTACAGCTCTAAAATACTATATTGATGTATTATTAAAACGTATACCAGCTATATAGGAAATAGTATTAGGCCATTTGGATGCAAATAAAAAAAAAACTATTAATATTTGACTCGTTTAAAATTTTATTGGAATCGAATTAAATTATAAAAATAAACAAATAAAATTATTCAAATAAAGATTCTCTAAAATTATTTTGATACGAATCAATTTGACTTTCACGTAAATTCAACATCCAGCGGTTTAGTGTCAAGAGCTCTGAAACTGATAAAAAATACAAATAAAATTGTAATATAATTCTAAAAATCGACCAGTGAATACTTTCCCATATCAATATACAAAAGTGACAATCTAGTAAAAACAAAACTTTTCATATTTATAGCGTTCAAACAACTAATAATAAAGAATAAGTGAACAAATTAAGCGTCAATTCATTATTTTGTACGCTTGCATTTCCGTTTAGACGTACAAAATAATTACATTACGCTTTCTGTTACTTCTTAAAAACCAATCTAATATATAAAGTATAGTTTTAAAAATACATCAATACGTAAAATTATCGTAGCACCCGCCAAAACTAAACTGCTAATCCGAGGTAGTAACTACAATGTCGTTGAAAAGATTTTGACGACTCAGAAATGATTTTTCAAAAGGACGTATACGATTTCAAGAGAATCGTTCAGCTAAAACGTCATTGAGGTAAAATTGTAATCGCTCCTGAAAAATCATTACTGAAAGGAATCTCACGTGATTATTAAATCAAATATTTCGTATCACAACCATCACGACCTAAGAACGTCCGTTATTACATGCACATAGAGAACATAATCGCATAACAAAATTATATTTATTATTGTGTAAATTTCAATTTTTAAGTAGACGAAACCATATACAATTTTTTATGCGATCAGTAGAACTATTTTTGTACAAATTACAAAATTAAGTTACATCCATTCAAATCATAGCATTTTACCAACCCTACCTAATAACGAACAAGAACAGTTATAACGTAAGGTTAATAAAATGGTAGTTTTTGCACAAAAAATCTGTTTTTATCACTTTTACAAAGAATTAGCTGACGTTTCTTCTTCATATTTCGTCACGAACTGACTTTGTACCATTCATGTTGTGAACCAGACATGGTATCGCCCGAATATGTAGTAAGCCATACTTAGTATCACCCGGATATGTAGCGAACCATACTTAGTACCACCCGGTTTTGTCGTAAGCCGGACAGTTGTAGAAATATCGTAACACAACGTCACACTTCACTGTTCTATGATACGGATATTACCTCATGTCCTGGCCTAGGCTGCGCTGACCTTGGCCAACTTTGACTCGTTAATTGTCCAACACTTAAGGGATTGTTTACGTCTCTAGGGTTCGTGCCTACCGGGTTCCTTGGTGGATTGGGGAGATGAGGAGGCTCAGATGCTGGAGAGGCCAGCGATGACAACGCACTTAACCCTCCTGGACTTGACACTGAATTCAAGGCTGTGTCAATATCGCTCGATGCGTCTGACATTTCTTCCAGTTTCACGTCATCATTGTCTGAGTATGGTGACTGTGGTCCCATCATTGGCATATTGACTGTACCCGTGGCCGCAAGGGCTTCCAAATATCGGACGCATTTTTTCTTCCGCCTGCAAAAATTATTACATGTTATTGATTTTATTTTGAAATTACATAGAGCTAAGCAGCTGTTTTTTTTTTAAATTAATATAAAAATACAACGTCCTTTCTTTAAACTACCTACGTCATCAGGACAAGGACAACAAAAGACAAATTGTAAAAAAACAGCTTTAAATTGTAGACTAAAAAATAAACATACAAACAAATTGAGTTAAACATACTAGATAAGAGACCATAGACAACATTATTATGCTCATAGTATTAGCCCAAAGGACTAATGCAGTTTAGTTTGCCACCAGTACTCTCTGTGATACGACGTGTCTCTATTTTTAAATGCTTGCTCTAAATTGACTCACATATACTCGTATATTTAACTCAATAAAGAAAAACAATATTCTAATTAAAAAAAAATCACATCAATGTTAAACGAAAAAAAACTTAAATTAATAAATACATGCTACGAAAACACAAAAAAAAATGTAGAGTAATTTAAAAATATAAGAAAAGAATAACATCCATGCTTTATGTTAAGACGACGAGGCAACTAACTAACAATAATTAAGAAAACAACGTCTAACATCCAATACCATGGTCTAATAAGTCAATGTCAAGTTAAACTAATCTAAAATTAATAAATTTAAGACTTCTATATGTTGTATAGGTAGCCCGACGATCCGACGAGCCTTGCACCGTGCTGAAGACACCAGACACCATGCTATTAAAGTGGAGCTGAGTATGGGATGATATCAGAGGGTCTGATCTCTGCGCGCGCCTTCTTGCATCTGAGATAGACTACGTGCCGTCATAGCTACTGAGGATATACTACTAGATATTAAATAAAGATTTTTAATTTTTAAGAAAGAGTTTCTATTTTATTATTTCCTTTCTTGTTTTTTAACAAAAATATTATTAATATTATTATAGCTTTTTTCAAAGAAGGTTTCCTATATATCAAACCCTGATAGTAGTATCGGTCCATCTCCTAGAGCGATTGATTCTCACACCATTAGAAAAAAATATTATCTATAGTCAATCCAAGAAGCTTAGACGTCCTTTTAGTAGAGATTGTATTCATAATGTCACTGTAGGAAAGGGTGTCTTTTTGGTATTTATCCCTCTCGCACTTTGCTATCTCGCAGCATATCTTACATCGCACTTTTATGACACGTGAGACTAGCGCGATCTCTTTCACACTCATTACATTTGGCTGTCAAAGTCATATTTTCCTGCGTCAAACTTGAAATAGACATTTAGAACTTATGATCTTAATGTGTGCATGCAATTATGATACTTAAGGTGGTAAACATTTTTTGACGCCGATAGTACACGCTAATTGACGAGTTTATTGTGGTCTTCTTCTCGTCATACGCCTTTCCGAAGTCACGATAGAGTCTAACGATGAGCAAGCGCACGCCTTTAGTGCCTATGCTAATAAACGATTTTCACTTATCTTTGGTCAAATAACTGCGACAGTCTTTTTATTGTTTAAAACTGCGACAGTTGGAGTTTATTTTCTAGCAATTAAAAGATTGGGTACCTTTGACTTAGACCATGGTAAAAGAGTTAAATAGAAGACATATATTTGCGCTGCACACCACGCTGCATTGCACGCGTTATAGTTATGTGGCCAATGTGAGACACAATTAGAAAAAAAAACATCAACATTCACAAAATACGACAACATTCAAATAAACAAAAGAAAAACCAAATACGATAATAATAGTAGCGAAATACTAGTTTTAGAAAGAAAAGATATTATTTAAATTTCGAACATACTTAACATTAACACTAGATTTACCAGACCAGTCAAAATGACTGGTCTTGCAAGATCAAATTAAAATTCCTACTGCGTGTAACATTTTCTTTAATTCTTCTAATCTTCTTTAATTTATAACAGAAGACTTAGTTTTATGAATTTTATATTATTTTATATATATTTGTAACAAATATATACCTTTTTGGTTTTGGTAGAAATAGGTATATTTAAGCTGGTAAATCTAGTGTTAAAACAAAAATCAATCAATTTTAAATATTCAACCGTTAATTTGATTTTAATAAGATAGCTGCAAAGATCTCGAAATGTCGTATCGATACTTCAACAATAAACATCTTTCCTTCCTAAACAAATGAATCCAGTTCGATCCAATTTCTTTACCACAAATCTAAAACCAGATCAAACAAGACCAAGTCATAAAATCTCTACCAAGAACACGCACCGTTGTCCGTCCATCAGCGACTCGAGGCCAGCACTAAAGGTTCACGTAAGTAGGTTCTTGAGGAGGACTCCCTACTAAACTCGCAGCCGATAAAGGAGTTACCGGCTCCGGTCTCAGGAGCCCAAGGCCTCCAGATACCATCACGCCACTTGACTCTGGGCTGATTTTTTTTAATTTTAGCCCGAACAAAGCGTTATTTTTAAAAAAAGTCGTAATATCAAATTCGACATCACCAATTAGTGCCAGCGTTGTCCATCATCGATCCATCAGAAGCGGCAATCATGAGTGAAAAAAATATTTCAATTAAAATATATTCTCCGCAAGGTAATACAATTAAATTTAACATAAATAATAAACCATAGATGTGGTGAAAAGCGTAAAATTCAGAAAATGTGCCAAGATTTTTTTGAAAGTTGCAATTTCATTCTTTTTTTCATAGGCCCTTCCTCTAGATCTAGATCTCAAGTGCATTATCTCTCTATTTATTTATTTCTTTGTGAAAAGACACACCTGAATTATTAATCGCTTTTTTAAATTCTTCTTAAATTTCTAAAGTAACTAAAAAAAAATATCACACACTTAAACAAAACAAATCACTACTTTCAAAAAAATGAAGGAAAAGCTAGTCTTTTCATAAACAATATAAAAAACAATAAATTAATAAACTGTCACTAAAAGGCTCAGAGGACGACCCATTCATTGCGTGGTCAATTATTCAGTGGTCAATTATTCAGTGGTCAATTTAATATGACAGACATTGACGTAGACAATTGAAGCAATTGTTTGACATATCAATTGACTATGTTAATAACCATCAATTACAAAACAATTGACAATTACGACGGATCATCCTCAGAGCCTTTATACTTAACTAAAGTCGTGATTAAATTAGTAAATATATATTAATTTATTTAGATATATTCAGTTTTAATTTTAATCTCAAAAACATTAAAGTTTAAATGAGAAAAAATTATATAAAGCTGTGATTCAGAAATTACACTCAAGCATAGATACACTGAGTAGAGTTGAAAACTTTAAATGTCACTAAGACGTACGAAACAAAACAGATCAATCAAACGTTTGAAAAATTATTAACGTGATGACAATAATCCATTCCTACTGTCAGTTAGCTGTCATTACGTTCTGTTACACGCATTTATAAGAAATCGTTTCATTCGTTACTTAATAAAATATAAATAACTGAAAGTAAAATATGTAAATTAATGTTTAAACATTACATACAAAATATTGCTATTTTATTTTGATCACTGTCTAATAGTTGTCGTGTTTTAAGGTAATTATTACTGCATAAAATGAAATAAAATCATTTAAGAAACGATTAAGTGATCACAGTTCAAACTACGTTCAAGCGTTATTTCTGAATACAGTGGGCTTATCACGAATTTTAGTCTGGCTTTCGTACCAAGTTCGCTTCAAGCGATTTGTATGGAAATTTGAGCGCCACCGCGTGCGGATTTCGAACTACAATATTTTAGATACTTTTCGTTAATTTTCGAACGTCTCGATCTTTCGTTCATTTGATAGATTGCTGGTGCTCGTTAGTAAAAATTCATGATCCCGATTGCTAACGGATCCGTTTTACTTGTGACAGCTCGATTCGAAAGCCAGACTAAATTCGTGATAAGCCCACAGACCTAAGATTGTTTTTGCGGTCCTAATATCGCAAAACGTACTACACGTTTTTAAATTTACCATGTAGATATAATAACTAGAATGAAACTTTAAATCTCCGTATATCTACTAAAATAACCACAACTTTAATAGTATAAATAGCAAAGTAAAC
>JAPWLS010001774.1:0-62887 GCA_028551675.1 Tineola bisselliella
TATTCATTAATCAACCCCCTAATAAACATCCCAGTCAATATTAACACTACTCTTTAATAATAATAATATTTAAATAAAATTACACTTCCCTATGTAAACACACAAGTCTCCATCTACCGTTTGATCAATATACGTCGGCCTTGACATTCTATCAATTGAACCTCATATTACAATAGGAACCCACAATGAATCTCAATAGAGACTCATTTTATATAATAATTGAGTATTCACCTACCTTATTCAATGTACTTCTCTTCGTCTATTACTTATTATTCACCACTTACTAAAATAACTCCTTACAACACAACCTAAATAATATTTCCCTTTGAATACACAAAGTCACTGGCAAGATCACTGTTTTAAACACTCGTAATTAATTATAGAATTGTAATTAAAATGCGTAGGCTCTCGGTAAGTTGCTACGGGGTGCGTAGCACTACGCGCGTAGCAAACGTACGAACGCTTGGCTCGGGCGGCGAGACTGGCGACCGTTTCGCGTTATTTTTATTTATTTTTTAAAAAATTATTACTATTTCGTAAATATCAATACATATCTTTAATTTTTTATTTATATGGGTTTTTAGTTCAGTGCGTCACCTATAGGTTCGCATTGATTCACTCTATACAAAAGATGTTGTAATTTCCGAAATAGCCGCTAGGGGTATAAACAGTCCATAGTTAGTTCACTCCATCTGATGTTAAGGTAGAGGGCGCTGATAATGGTGGTTATATTTACACATTCGAATACCAGGACATTCGTGTCTCTTCTTTTTTATAGTAGCCATGCCTATAGTTCATAGATAGTGTGTTGGTACTATCTTGAAACGAGTTGACAACGTGTCTCTGTACTTCATGCTTGAAAATAGCTGAACAAACAAGATTTCTAAAAACAGAATACATTATTTTTAAGTAGACATGCAACAAAGAGTTGTATTGTGTTTGTAAGAAATGTCTTTGGTATCGCCGTATATTGTTTTATCTAGTCCGAGTAATTTTCCGAAACACGCTTTGTAATATTACACAATAGACATTTTTAAACGTCCTGAAGTTTTCCTTAAAATGTGACAAGAATTAAGGAAATGTCAGAGTTTAATAATAAATTGCACAGTTATTTTGGAACGAGTTACAAATTTTGCAAATGTCAAATGTTAGATGGAAATCATTCCAATAACAATGCTTCAAGAGTTCTTCCCACACTTAAACTTGTTACGTTACAATGTAAAATACGATTGTTTTATACACACTTTCTTGTAGCCTGACTGTACTCCGACATTTTATTATTCATAAAGACATCAAAATTATTTGTTTACCTGTGAATGCATTAATGTGGGCGTAAGTTCGAATCGTACTCCTACGTAATACACCCACGTGTTTCTATCCTCTGAAAACATTGGCAATGAAAACTTTATTGCTCAACTCAAGTCTGTACCTATGTGTATGATTAATTGTTTATTACCTGTATACACTTTATCCCTACTAATATTACAAATGTGAATGTGATTTTGTTTGTTACGTTTTCACGCAACAACTACTTAACTGATCATCATGAAACTTTGTACACATATTTTTGGAGGTACTAGAAGTAACATAGGATACTTTTTATTAAAAACAAAAAATATTTGTTACTATAGTTTCCAACTGACTATAGTTTCAGCTGTTTGGAATCATATTGATTCATTTCTATTGAAATGATCTCTGATACTTATTTAATGACTTAAATGCGAGCGAAGCCGCGGGTAAAAGCTAGTAAGGGAATAAATCTCTTATGTCCTAAACAAAAATACACTAAAATAACCTGACAACAGTTGGTGGTCTTATTACTAAAAGCGATTTCTTCTAAACAACTATTTATTTTAATACACATTTTATATTTATATAAATGTCTGTACAATTATTCTTTTGTTTTAATAAATTCAAGGTCTATTTTACAAACAAATACTGCTCATAAAGGTATTGTAATAGCGAGCGAGGAATTATTAATAATGAGAATGAAAATTTATGATTCACTGAAGATTTCCCCTCGAGAAGCGACCACCGACTGCAATCAATATTGATAATCTGATTTCAAGTAGACATCGCTCCTTATTTATAGAGATGAAAATTGCTTGTTTATTGATTTTATTTGTAATAAGGTCATCTTTTGTAATGCCTATACTAAGCTTAGGGTTATTTTCTGATATATACAGAATGATTTAGTTTAACGTTACATAGTATTAATAAGTTTGTTATTTCACAATTTATATATGCATTTTTTTATTATAAATTGAACGGAAGGAGCTTAAACTATGGACACTTATAGAAGTTATTGTGAAGCTGCCATATTGACAGGGTATACTCTTTGCGTTATAGGTACTCTGAATATAATTGAAAAGTAATTTTATAATTTTATAAAATATAATCAATAACAAACATGAATAAATGATTTCTAATATGTAGATCCGGTTAACCTACATCTACCGAAAGCATGTACTATAAACGGCAAAGTTATTTAATTTGAAAGTCAACCAAACAGTTGAAGCGGGTTCTTCATTTCCTTCGTCGGATTCCCAAAGCGGCTCCGTTCAATTCCGGTGAGGCGGCCGAGACGTAATTTCGAGATGGATTGCCGGCCTCACTCCGCTTTTTGTGGTTTAAATGACCCTCAATCTACGAAAATACCTTCGTGACTCCGAAATGTAATTGCTTGTTAAACATTAATGTTCGATCTCTATTATTTATTAAGACACTATACAACATTTTATTTCATTACTAACAATATAACAAGCTATATTTCGTTTACCACAGTACTAAGAAGCCGACCATTTCCCGAGACCTTATGAGCTAAGAAATTCTACCTCAGCGAGATCATAATTAAATTTCAGAGAAAGGTACTATTTTAAGTGATAATTTTTTTCCTACAACTCACGGTCCCGACGTATCTAGGATACTTATAAACAAAATATTTTAAATAATATTATATTTATAATAAGTTATGGCCTCTGAATCATAGACATATAAATAATATAATACAGTTGGTATTTTAAAAGAATCACGATGAAAATGCAAAAAATTATTCCAAATAAGTAAATAATGTAGTAATTGAAATACAAACGGTCCTCGATATGGAGCATCGGATTAAACATTATTTTGATAAGTGATTTAGTTTTTATACAAAGTCTATATACGAATAATAAATTGGGGCAAAGGTCATTGTTGAATAACATAATGGCATGCCTAATGTAATTTGCAAATTAACCGCTTCATAGCTATTGTGTATTATGGGATTATAATCGTTAATTTAAAGTACTTAAACATTATAATGACGTGGCATTATTGTTTAGTTCAAGAAACAACTCAATAGAAATGCAATAAATAAAAAACCAAAGAATTTAAATTGTATGAATTAAATAAATAATACGTATAGATACTTAGACAACAGAACAAATATATTTTTCTAACTAGAAATATGCGTTCGATATTTAAATTTTCAATTCCTTATTTAAAAAATAATAATAGACAACGACCTTTGATGATGAGTTCTATTTGTAAATGTTAACTATCTTTATCTTATTTGGCAAAGGACGACAAACTATAGACAAACTGCAAATTGCGTCTAATATTAAATATTACTTCCATAATTATTTATTTCAATGCGATTTTCCTTCCAGCGTTTAAATGTTAAAGCGTGACAGAAAATATGTAAATTTGTTTTGCGAAAGTTATGGAGCCAATCTAAAGGATCCGCCGAAGGATTACATGAAGACCTCAGGATGGATTTCTAAAGGCTTTTGTTGAAAAAATCCGTTCAGATCTCCCTTCGGTCGGGTTTACTTAGACTCATTAATCTTCATCTAGTCAAACAGCATGTTGTTATTGGTGATACTGATATTTTAAACTGGAACGTTAATTACGTCTTCATTAAGGATTCTTTATTTAAAATTTTCCTTTACATATTGTAATTTATAGCGCTTTAGATTTTGGCCTGAATCTTGGAGGAGATTTGAATTGAGATTAATGGAAGTTTTAAGAGAAAATGGGTAATTCGTGTTTTTGAATTATGAATTAATTATATCTCTACATATATTATACGATTAAGGAGAGCTGAATTGGTTAATAACCGTTACTAGTCTGTTAGTAAAACAAAATATGTATCGCAATAGTGGATAAATATTCGAATAAGAATTTTCTCGTCAACATGGCAGAACAAAACTCTTGTTGTCTGCGTCCCAAATTGATTTGGTACTTAAATCAAAACTTGAGAGAGTCATTTATGTTTAAGAAATGTAATTGAGTGTACACGAAAGCGTACCAAATTGAGATTGGGGCGTTTGAATTCTTAATTGAATTCTATAGTGCCTACTAACTTAAATTAATAGTACAATAGAGATTCCCTTGATAATATTAATTCATATTTTCTTAGAATTCTAACTATCTAATATGATTTAAGTAAGTTTATTTTTTATTGGTAAAAAACTAATTTCGTGGTAAGCACAAATCCAATATTAACTTGACCTTCAGCAAAACATTGTTAAGTACACTTTCCTAGAAATCTTTTAATATGAAATCCTCTCAGAAAATATTTAAAGGTTCATCCCGAAACCTCGACAGAATCGAATTTCACGTGGCTTTTCACTTCGGTCGAACACGTCGTGAATTTCAATTCCGATTCACGCAAACGAATCGTTTTTCAAGATCCAAACCCATTTAAACCACAATAACGGTAATCGGGAGCCAATCCCGGTTAAAATTACGTTCGCAACCAATCGACCGCTGTAGTGCAGCCCACTCGATATAAACTGCAATCGTTATGGCATCAAATATATACCTTTTTATTTAACTATAATTATTTAAGTTTCACCAAATTGAAATTCACTAAATTACATAAGTGTATAAAATTTATTATATTTATATACACTCCGATGATCCCCTATTCATTATGCAGTAAAATACAAATATATACAATAATACTATTTTGCATTTGGGTATGAATACTTGCATTCAAATATCTATTATAACTTATTTCTATTAGTCGATTACTCGCATGCGAGAGAGCCACTCATGAAACTCACTGGTCAGTAACAGTTATACGTACCACATTTTATAGTCATTCTAAAATGGTTCCCAGAATGCAAATTTTAAAACATGTTAATACACCGTAATTCTCTATAATTCCGTTTACAAAGGTCTAACAAAGCCTCAAATTCAATTTTAACAAGGAATGTCTGATGCCTCACTGTAACAGAATAGGAGACAAAGCACAATGATCCTGGACTGACATACTATATCGTAAACGATAAGGGTTTCTATTACCCCTTTCTATGATACAATAGAGATTGTAATGCCTACGACTAAGAGCTATTTATATCTAAATGAAAATGTCGTTATCTATTTTCCTGTTTCCTGCTCGTAGGAAGTTAAAGCTTATTTCTGTTGGTCTTGAATTATTATTTTTTATAAGAGATAATGAATTTAATTTAAATTCTTATTATAATAATTTTTTTCCCAAAAATTCGCAAATATATTTAAGCTGGCAACAATAGTATTGTCTAAAGTCCTAAAACTAAACACAACGTTCCAATTTTAAAAATCTCAACAAATTGCATTTGTTTTTTTTCTAACACATTCTTTTTCTTTTTAATGACTATTGAATGAATTATTTATTGCATAAATAACATCAAAATAACTTAGTACTAATTACTCTTTATTCTTTAGGGCTCGTTTAAAAATATTAAATTTGATTTATATTAATACATTTTTCTTCCTGATAGTTCTGATTTAGATTTAAAAGAAATATCGTAGTGCTTCTGACGTCTTCTTAAAACTAGAATCCGCTTTACGCTCCAGTTAGCAAACTTTAAGATTTGCTATCCATACAGCAGGTCCGTACTCTCACGTGTTTACTGAGAAAATACGGATATCTTTGGCATTACTCGTTTATTTAAAAGTTCTTTTCTATTGTTTTTTTTTCCAATTACTAACCAAGTGTTATTAAAAAGTGCTGTTCATAATAATAGAGTACGAAGAAGCTAATAAAGAATCATATTGGAATTAAATAAACCTTTTTATTTGTTACTTTAAATATCAATAAAGATTTAATAGCAATAAACAAACTATTGCAACTTACAAACAAATGATTAGTAATGAATTCGCGGGTATAATTTCTAATAAACTGTTCACTGTGTACGCTTTAATCGTTCGCAGCCATCACGAATTTAGCGGCTTATAACCTTATGCATTAATTAAGTCAAATCGCATTTGATACCATTGGACCAATTAATAATTTAGAGTACAAAGTTCCATCGTCATTTTACATTCAAATTAGCAGTTAATTATTACAAATAAATGCTCATAAATAATGTATCCATATATTTTAGCAATGCTTACTTATATAAATTGGAAATTAATAATATTCCTTATTTTGCGAACAACGATTACGAAGAACAGTTACTTGGAGTTTTAATATATTTCTCTTTGATATGCCACCAAACGTGGACCCTGTTGTAAGTGGGGTGTTGTATGAAACGGATGGGCAGACTGAGGATTTGGGGCTGGCCAAGGATGTGTCAGTGTTGAAGAAAGCAGGTCCGAAGAAGTATGAATATGTATGGTGGAACATATTTTGGTTTTTGATGCTCCATCTCGGCTCTTTATGGGGATTGTACCGAGTATTTACGAGCGCAAAATGGCAGACGACAGCATTTGGTAAATATGACATTTTATTAGTAAAAATAACACGTATTTGATTTATCGAACGATCTCGAGTATTGCTACTCAATTAAAATTTAACTAACTTAATTAAAATTAAGCACATTATTATCTTAACTATTATAATAGAACGTAAACGTGGAATTAAAATAATTGAAATAAATGCAAGAGTAAACCGCTTGAAATCTTTTAAATTACGCGAATTGAATTCAATGATTATTGAAAATAAGAAAAGGCCGAATGGGCTACGCATCTGTCAAGTGACCAAGCAGCATTTTGGGTTTGCCCTGTCAACCTGAACGGTGACACTTATTTTCAATTCAGCATAGTAAGGGTGACTACTACCAGCAACCCGACGTTTTTAAATAGATTGGCTTCTATTTCGAACTATGATATACAAAATGTGTGTTTCAGCATTCGCTATTCATTTAATGGGTGCAATGGGTGTTGGTGCTGGATCACATCGAATGTGGACCCATCGAAGTTTCAAAGCGAGATTCCCTTTGAGAGTCCTCCTCATGATTTGGCAAACAATGGCATTTCAGGTATACTTCAAGATTAGACCAATGAAAACAAATGACAAATGAAAACAAAGACTAGACTCTGTTGGTAAAGATCCCCTTGTTATTAACAAAACAGCCGACAGAGCTCTACGCATGTGAACTCCTAGCTTGTAAGCATTTTTAACCACCTTTTCACTCACTAGGATTGCATCTTTGAATGGGTACGTGACCATCGAACTCATCACAAATACGCTGACACTGATGCTGATCCGCATAACGCTGAAAGAGGTCTATTCTTTTCCCACATGGGTTGGTTATGTTGTAAGAAGAATCCAGAAGTCATTGAAGGCGGTAAAAGAATTGATTTGCGCGATATGTATAACGATCCCGTTGTCATGTTCCAAAGGAAGTGAGTGTCATTTGTTTAATTTTACGACGCGGTGTTGCATTTCGACCGAAATTGTACAAAAACAGAAATACGACGTTGCATTCTATTATATCGAAATCAAGGCCACTATTTTGCGAGTTTATAGAAATAAAATTAAACCGACATTTTTATTTCAGACATTACAAGTGGATGATGCCAATATTATGTTTCATAATACCGACAGTGATACCAGTCATGTATTGGAATGAAACTTGGTTAAATTCGTTCCTAATTCCGACAATATTGAGATACACATGTGGTATAAATGTTGTATGGAGCGTGAACAGTTTTGCTCATAAATATGGGTATAGGCCCTATGATAAGTACGTTCTTATAGTAATATTTTAAATTTGTGTTGTTTTAGTGGTAGCAACATTATTAACCCTGTTTACACCGTAATCCATTTTTACTCGCCAAACATTAATTTTCTTTAATTCTCTTCTTGAAATAATATGTTTCAATATTTTTAGATCGCTCAATCCGCGTGAGAATATTGGTGTATGGATGATTTGTGTGGAAGGGTTCCATAATTATCATCACACCTTCCCATGGGACTATCGAGCGACTGAACTACCTTTATACAATCTGCTAACACCAACTATTTTGTTTATAGAAGCAATGGCTTATGTAATAATTCCTTTTTTTTTACTTTTCTTTTTCATAGATTTAAGCTAGTACATTTTGTTTATGTCGACGTCGCTTTTGATAATTTGTTTTTGCAGATCGGCCAAGCATATGATCTGAAGAGCGTAACGTCAGACATCATTAAACGCAGATCTCAACGTACAGGAGACGGCAGTCATCATCTTTGGGGGTGGGACGACCCAGACTTTACCGCAAGTTTGAAAGAACAACTTGCAGTTATAAAGAATGAAGATAAAAGCAAGAAAATACTCTAGTTTATATAGTTTTTTTTTTCAATGTATCTACTTTTTAAGATTCTTTTATTTTTTGAATGTTAAAAAAGAACCTATTAAAATTTCGACTGACAACACCAATTTTTTTCTTTGACAACACAAATATTGACGTTTATGATGCTTTTTGACTTTTTGTGTATGTGTTTTTGTACTGTTCTTGGGGGGAATGTAAAATAATGAGTTAGAATAAAACACTTTGTAATAATAATAATATTAAAATGTTATCATCATTACTCAAAGAACACCAAGCTCGGCAAGTTAGTAAGAAAATTATTCAAGGTAAGCAAACTTAATGAAACTTTGTTTACTAATTTTGATATTCTTCTTTTATTAATGGCTTCAGATATCTATTAAAGACAATTCTGCCAATATCGAGTATTCGGACAGCAGCCCAATAAGAAATTATAAAATTTTAATTCACACGTAAACCCTCATGTCAAAAAAACCATAGCAAAAGTCCAATTTTGATATTAATAACAGATATTTTCTTAATTGTTATAGATCAGAGGCGCAAAGAAGCGTTTACAGCAGCTAATGAATTAACACAAGCTCTTGTAGATCATCTTAACGTTGGGTAAACGCTTGCATTTGAATTACACATTTAGAAAATTAAGGAATTAGTGTTGACTGATATTATTTTCTGAAACAACCATATGTTAAAGATCATAATTGTATTATTAAAGAAATTCTTGCTACTTTTAGGGTTGCCCAGGCATATTTAAATCAGAAAAAATTAGATACCGAGGCTAAATTACTACATGAAGGTGCCAGCAATTTTGCAAAACAAACACAACAATGGCTGATGTTAGTAGAAAACTTTAGTAGTGCTCTTAAGGAAATTGGTGATGTGGAAAATTGGGCAACAAGCATTGAAAATGAAATGCGAATAATTACGGATACTTTAGAAAATGCATATAAAATAACAAGAGAACAACCAACTTCAAGTCAGCAATCATAATTTATTTTGTAGATTAATAATTAAGTTAAACATTCCCAAAAATGTAAAAATAAATTAAATTATATGATTTAAGATAAATGTTGATTATTTTATTTTTTCAAGGTAGTTAATATAAAATAAAGAGGACGGAGGCAAATTAAAATAGTATTCAAGGATTAATAAATCTTGAAATGTTTTCTTGGCATGCCGCAGTGAGAAAAAATAGAAAATTCTCTGGTTGTGAAATAGGTGCCCTATTGACCTTGACGAATTCGAAACAAATTGAGCGTTCCAATTCACGCTGACATTTCTGTTGAATTCAGACATTTCAAAATACGTTAGTAATTAATAATAAAAAACATAATTATTACTTATAAGCTATTTATGTCATATAATTTATATAAAATAATAGTAATTTGAATTAAAGAGTGGCCTAAAAACTGCATAAATTTTTTACAAAAATTTTACGTTCCATTTTATTTCAGTAGCAAATGTCAACAGAAACATCTGATTGTCAAATACACTTTTGTTTGTGTGTGTGAGAGTAGTCATGTAATCGTTATCAGTTATTATAACTCATTCAAGGAAATAATAATATATATATAGTACGATCATTGTATCGTTTAATTCAGTACACTGAATACTTTCCACCTTCTCGCTTGTTTTATGGTTATTAAAACTTAACCTATCGAAAGAAATTTTTCGCGGCATATTTTGTAATCTATTTTTATAAATAATGGGATCTGAAGAGCCGAGAGTTCTTTCAATTCAAAGCCATGTGGTTCATGGTTATGTAGGAAACAAGAGTGCTGTATTTCCTCTTCAGGTTGGTGATATAACAATATTATGAAATATATTTTTGCTTGTAATTTTTTTTTAGCATGTTAAGTGATCTAAAAAATAATAATATAAATATATAATATATATGAAATTGTCTAATTTTTAGGTCCTTGGCTTCGAAGTAGACGCAATAAATACAGTACAATTTTCAACCCATACAGGTTATAAATACCTAAAGGGTAATATATTAAAAAATGAAGAAATGGATGAGCTGATCCAGGGCTTGATAATTAATGATGTGGATGAATTTACTCATCTCTTAACAGGATACTCGAGATCTGCGGAATCATTAAAACTGATCGCTGGAGCTATACAAAAGCTGAGAGAGAAAAATCCTAAACTTATCTATGGTAATATTATTATTATTATTTTTTATAATTTTAATGCGGGTTAGTACAAACCGAACTTGTTACAATGGTAAAACAATGACATACTATTTTTTATTTTCTAATAGACCAAACTTATTATTTTAAAAATGTATATTGGATTTTTTAAAACAAAATGTCTTGAAAACTTTGGTTATTTCATAATATATTGTATAACTCTTTATATCAATCTTTATACAAATTTAATTTAATTTACATCAGAAATTGATGGCATATTGTTTGTTATATGATAATGGATTTCATTATGTAAAAAAAATCCAAATATTTATATGTGTTTTGTTTAAATTGTATTTATTAATGCCTCAATTTCTGCTAACTAAAACATAAATCAAATTTGTTTTGTGACAATTAGAACATTTACAAGTCCTTTCTTAAACTTATCATAGTCTTTCCAATAGGCAAACCAATCTATGAATGAAAAAAAAAATACTTGGTTTATTATCTCGATATTTAAGTAAAAGATACAATACAAAATCTAGTAGGCTTTTAATTTTTAGTATTTGTATTTGTCTACAAATGATATTATAATTATAAAAATCATATGTTTAAAATTTGAAACTAGAACTTGATTATTCTTTAAATTGGTATTTTTTGCAATCAAAAAGGTATTTTCTGATGTGTCATTTGTTGGTTTATTGTTCAAAAGGCAACAGTAAGATCATCATTCAGTCAATAATTTTAATTCTGGTTTGCAAGTAAATGTAAATCTTGTGAATGCCCTTGAATAGTTTAAATGAATTATCACCAATCAGTTGTATTAACTGGTGCTAAATGAGTATAATAATATGACCATATAATAATCTGTCACAGGCATTGTTAAGTGTAAGCCATAAAAGTCAATGCCAAACCAGTAACACGCAATCACACTGCATATGACAGTTCTGAAACTTTTAGTGCCCATATCTTAAGATTTCTATAGAAAATATGTCATAGAATATATTCTATTTTGGTGAAGAGTAAATTAGCTCTAAGCCTAATTGGCTTGCATAAGCTGTTACTGATGCATATTATTGATTGCTCAACCTGTGAGAGGCTTAACACAAAGTAAATTATTTTTATATTTTAAAAAATAATAGTAGATAACAGAAAACATAAAAAAACACAATTAATACAGAAATAATATGTTATTAGGATAATTCTGTTTTTCCAGACAGATAAAATAAATATTAAGATTAGATTAACAAATCTTGATAGTTGCCAACAGAGCCTTGTAAATAGAATAAATAGACATAATTACCTTTGGTTTAATTATAATAACATCTTTTATTGGGTTTTATGAGAGCCTATGCAAGAAAATGTTAAACAAATATATATATTAACATGAAGGTTTATTGGCATGTTTAATTATTTTGAATTATATAATAATTCATTTATTGTATTTACTAACGTTATACATTATGATAAACTAAGTATAGGATTAATAAATATTATTAAGTTTTTTAATGAGAAATCTATGAAGTTCCATAGTTTCTGTCTATCCCGATAAGAATATTCACATATGCCTTATAAATAAATAACACTATTTTCTTAATAATTAAATTACAGTTTGTGATCCAGTAATGGGAGACAATGGCAAAATGTATGTACCAGAGGATTTACTGCCAGTGTACAGGGATATTTTGGTGCCATTGGCCGATATATTGACTCCAAATCAGTTTGAAGCGGAAGTAATTACTGGTCGTAAGATTGGTAACATTGAAGAGGCGTTGATTGCTATTCAAGCTCTACATAAGAAGGGTGTGAAGACTGTTGCCTTATCAAGTACTGATTTGGGAGATGATGATAATATGATTGCTATTGCCAGTACTGGAGGTTGGTATTTTTTATAGCAGTTTTGTATATGACTATTGTATCCTGATGATGCCACGTGAAGTAGCGAAACACGTCGAGACAAGTTATTGAAAGTTGGTGGAGGTTATTTTCCTTCATCGACCTAATGTAGCGGGAATTATAAGCAAAATAATTTTGAATA
This sequence comes from Tineola bisselliella, assembly GCA_028551675.1. Taxonomy (NCBI): domain Eukaryota; kingdom Metazoa; phylum Arthropoda; class Insecta; order Lepidoptera; family Tineidae; genus Tineola; species Tineola bisselliella. Next base: position 12,667 of record JAPWLS010001774.1, read on the forward strand.
ATTTCCTTTAATATGGATTTCCGCAAAGTAACGCCTGAAACAACCAATTATAAAAATAATTATTTTACAGATATACGCTACAAAATTATGATACCAAAGTTCGATGCGTCGTTCACGGGCACAGGAGACCTGTTCGCGTCATTGTTTTTGGCTTGGACATACAAAACAAATAATGATATCAAACAATCTTTAGAAAAGACTATATCAACTATGCAGACGATAGTACGAGAGACTTATCAACGTGGCAGAGGTAATTACTGATTATATTTATTATTGTATGTTAAGGTTCGTTTACATTGATGAAATTTCAGTTAATAGTAATCTATGTTCATTTTATATATTTATCGTACGAATCGATCGGTTTGATGGAAATGTGAATAATTTCCGTCAATGGAAGTTTCAAATAATTTGTGCACTCAAGGCAAAGGGTTTAGCGGCGCATATGAAAGTGAACGAAGAGCAAGAAAAGAATGAAGAATGGGTTAAGAATGACGCGACCGCAATGTTCATTTTAACACAGGCCTTAGATTACAAACAAATCAGTTTAATTGAGACCTGTGAGACAACGGCGGAGATCTTCGCAAAATTGGAGAATATTTATGAACATAAATCTGAACTAAATTTATTATTAACACAAGAAAAGTTCTACACATACAAAATGTCACCCACGGATGATATCGCACAACATATTGCGAAAATTGAAAGTATGGCTAAACAACTAAATGAAAATGGAGAAACGGTCAGTGAAAAGGCCGTAATAACTAAAATAATCTCCACTTTGCCAATAAAATATAGAAATTTTCGCCAAGCATGGCTCTCACTAACCCCGGCCATGCAAACCATTAGCAACCTAACATGCAGGCTCATTGATGAGGAGTTGAGCCTGAAAAATTTTGAAGATGAAGACAATTCTCTTTTCTACACACATGAAGTGGATAGCTGCGATAAATGGCTAATGGATAGTGGAGCGTCGGCACACATGACTTACAGAAGAGATTTTTTCAAAGAACTCACAGAATTTCCAGAAGAACACGAAACGGTAAAGTTGGGTAACCACCAAGTATTAAAGGTGAGAGGCAAAGGTATTATAACAATTAAGAAATATGTAAATAATATGTGGTCTGATGGTGAACTCTCAGATGTATTATATGTACCGGAGTTAAAGAAAAATTTATTTTCTGAGGGTACAATCACTAGAAAAGGTTTCACGATTGTGAAAGAACATTGTAACGCTTACATTTATGAGAACGGCGTTCAAGTCGCTAATGCTGTATTAAAGTCAAATAATTTATATGAATTACTTTTTAAAACTGTAGTGTATCCAGAATGTAATTTAGTTAACAAAGCCAGTTGTGATTTAAAACTGTGGCACGAACGGCTCGGGCATTTAAACGCACAAGAAGTTGTAAAAATGGGGAAAAATAAAACTATGAATATCGACACCACAAATATATATACAAACTTTTTTTGTGAAGCATGCATGCTAGGAAAACAATCTCGTTATCCGTTTGAAAGTTCTAAAAGGAATAATTTGTCATTTGGAACTTTAGTCTATAGTTATGTTTGTGGTCCAATGTCATGCTTGTCAATGTCAGGAGATAGATATTTTGTAATTTTTAAAGATGCTGTTTCGGGTTTTAATTATGTATATTTTTTAAAACAGAAGTCAGACGTTTTAGAATGTTTTATACAATATAATAATATGGTTTATAACAAGTTTGGTCATTCTGTCAAAATTTATATACGGATAACGGTGGTGAGTATACCAACGAACAGTTTAAAGATTATTTAGTTAAAAAAGGTATTGAACATGAGCGTACGCTTCAACAAAATGACAGAACTAAAAGAGAACTAAGGACAATCGTGGAGAGAGCTAGGTCTATGTTATATGCTCGAGATCTTCCTTTATACCTTTGGGCTGAAGCAGTCAGTACTGTTGTATATTTAATGAATAGAGTTACATCAAGTGAGGCCCCAGATATAACTCCATTTGAGCGATGGACAGGGGATAAGCCAGATTTAAGTTTTGTTAAGACTTTTGGATGCGTAGGATATGTACATACAGCACAGCAAAAACGATTAAAATTTGATAAAAAGAGTAAAAAGATGTTTTTTGTAGGAATGCGGGGAAATGCCAGAAATTACAAAATGTTTGATATTAATACAAGGAAAATAATAATTTCTAGAGATGTAATATTTAACGAGTTCGATGAACTTAATGTTTCAGAGCCAAATCAGAATAAACAATTTTTAGAAATTGGGATTGATAGAATCTATTCTAAGAACGTGAATAAGATTGATGAACCTGTTATTGTGAATGATGATGATGAATTAAACAATAAGAATAGTATTGAGGAACAAACATTGGATGAGGTTAATGAAGAAGAAAATAATAATACTAATCAAGGTGATAGTAGATACAATTTAAGGTCAAGAAATTTATTGAAAGAACAGGTAATGTTTCAAGCCAATATGGTTGAAATCAATGAACCACTAACGTTTACTGAGGCTCCTCAAATGGATGATTCCGATAAATGGCTAAGTACAACTAATGATAAGCTTAAGATTAAAAGGTCTAAACATATTGACATTAAATATAACTGTGTGAAGGAAAAAGTAAATTCTGGGGAGGTATTACTGGAATATATGTTATTAATGTCAGAAATAGGTAGTTAAGCTAATTAGATTTAGTTTCATTGTAATTCTTAGTTATTATTATTTCATCTGTTAGTTACGTTTAAATTGAGTTTAGTTATATTTTGTATTGATGTGTGTGAATGAATTTAATTTTTTATGTGAACTAAATCAATTGTCTAATACAGTCATTCTCAACCACTTTTGTGTGCCGCCAAATTTTAGACGTATAATAATGTTAATATTATTAAATAATATGATTTAAAAAATTTTAAACTTATCATTTTCTTTGTGTGCCGCAAAATTTTAAAATCGTTAAACGTGTGCCGCGACAAAAAAAAGGTTGAGAATATTTATTTATTCATCAATAACTATCTTGTCTCCTTCAAAGTAATCCCCCATTTATCTGATATAACACACTTATAACCGTTATTTTCCAGCTTGTTTTTTCCAATCCTCGAAACACTTCTGAAATGCACTTTTTGGTATCGCCAACAGCTCCTGTTTCGATTTTTCTTTTATCTCCTCAATCGTAGCAAAACGCTTTCCTTTCATCGGTGTCTTCAGTTTTGGGAAGAGGAAAAAGTCAGCGGGGGCCAAGTCCGGTGAATACGGTGGTTGAGGCATGATTACGGTTTTGTTTTTGGCCAAAAACTCACGCACAAGCATCGATGAATGATTGGTTTTTCCACAATTCTGTGTGTTTCTGACGAATTGCTTCGCGCAAACGGCGCATAACTTCAAGATAGTATTCCTTATTGACCGTACGACCTTGTGGCAAGAATTCATGATGCACCACACCATTGCAATCGAAGAAAACAGTGAGCAAAACCTTCACATTTGACCGAACTTGATGTGCTTTTTTGGTCTTGGCTCTTCTGGACGCTTCCATTGGGATGATTGGGCTTTGGTTTCAATGTCATAGCCATACACCCATGATTCGTCACCAGTTATGACCTTTTTGAGGAAATCTTGATCGTCGTTGACGATGTTCAACAGCTCCTGAGCGATGTCCGTACGACGTTGTTTTTGCTCAAAATTTAGCAATTTTGGAATAATCTTCGCTGCCGCACGTTTCATGCCTGAAACATCCGTGAAAATTGCTTGGCATGAGCCGAACGATATGCCAACATCATCAGCAACCTCTCTAATAGTGATTCGACGGTTATCCAAAATCATTTTCTTCACTGCTTCAATGTTTTCATCGGTTTTTGACGTGCTCGGGCGACCAGGATGAGCATCGTCATTGACATCTTCTCGGCCTTCCTTAAACCGGTTATACCACAATTGAACTTGTGTTCTGCTCATGGTAGACTCGCCAAACGCCACAGTCAACATTTCAATTGTCCTTGCGCATTTTATTTTATTTTTTACACAAAACTTAATACAGTTTCTTTGATCCATTTTTTCGAATAGTAAAAAATCGAAGAGCACACCAAAACACGACTAACCTTTTTATCTGTCACATAAAACAAACTAACAATCCAAAATGGCTGATATTGTCAACATATATAACAGACATGTGTACCAATCAAAATAAATCAGTCATTATTAAGCAATAAAAAAAAATGCGAAATTAATAAATAAAATCGTAAATGTACAGTCGTTAACTCACGTTTAAATTTAAAAATAACTTTTATTTTTTTATCCACAACAATCAATAAAATCGTTGCTTCAAAATGACAGCATCATGATTTTAGGCTTATATTATTAAAACCCTCCGTCGGGCGCGGCCGATCTCACAGGCACAGCAATTATAGGTCCTATGAACTCTTTTAGTTTTTAGTCTGATTTAAAGGGAAAATCTATAACTTTTGAATAAAATTTATTTCTAAACATTCCAATAAAAAAGATTGATTTTGATTTTCATCTTTGATTTAATTAGAAAAAATTTAATTATCAATTTTCTTAGTTGAGCCCGTCAGGCACACCGCGCCCAATCTAGTTTTTAGACATATGTTCGTGTTGATAGATTAATTAGATGAAACACGTGTTTTAACAGTTTACTGTTAATAACCAGTGTTACTGAAAATTCCATTAAAAACTGCGTAACTTTTAATGTGTTACGCAAACAAAAGAATTACAGATGGTTCTGATAAGGATTCAATAAAAATTGAAAATACTTGAGGATTTGTAAATGTGTAATTATTGGAAAAATTCGTAGAGAGAACAACTTTATATCTTGCGTTTTCTCGTACTTCTTCTTCTTCTTTTATTAATGGCTTCAGAGGGCAAAAACCCAATAAAAAATTATAAAATTTTAATTAACACGTAAACCTTTCTCGTACTTATTAAACTTTAAAAGTATAGTTATAAATAAAATTAAAATAGTTTAAAAAAATGTTTGTGATTTATTATTTTTTAGCAGTTGATTATATTAATTCGACGATGTTTCAAAAGCTTTGCAGACAAACTATATAGGGTAGACCGAGGCGAATCGGATCGCAGGGCGAATCGGATCAAAATAAGAAATCAGTTGATATTTGAATATTGCATTGACACGAAACGCATACAACTGGAGCCTTACGTCCCCCCTCTCGTCCCGTAACTCCTGACATAGACAGTATTTAGTTCACGCTTGCACATCGGTGTCAACATTGCTCGCCAGCGAGTCGGTAATTTGTATGTATGGCAATTTTGGCGCTCATCTAATTTAGGTACTTACGAATTCTTGGTGTCCTAGTAAGGATTTGTGGTAAAACTTCGAATTGAATGGCGTATGTTGTTTGGCAAGAGGTCTATTTTAGAAAACCTATTCATTTTTAAACATAATCTTAGAAGTTAATTTTTAAAATATTTATTTTAAAAGTCTTCAATATGGGGCTATTCGGATCATGTCATAGGGGGCGAATGGGATCACTGATTTAAAGTAACATATTATATGTTTGGGGTCAACGATTCTTATTTCTTTAACTGTAGATGTCGCACGTACAAAAGAAATACCAATTCGGGAAAATGGTGTCAAGAAAAAATTTTAGAGGCTGCAAATAAAGATTTACGAATTGCCGTACACAACATTACAAAGAAAAAATTCTTCCCTCACCTTATAAGACGCTAATCACGTCTAAAAAAATTTGTAAAACTTAAAAACCGGTCTTCCATTTAACCTCACCTCAAAATAAGATTAATCTACTCTAAACAGAAGCAAAGGGTGAAGCTACAGAACGTAAAAGAAAAACTGACGGCAAAGAAAATATCAAGAAGAATAAAGGAACGCCCGGGATAAAACGAAGAGCTCATCTGCAAAACAGAGAGAATGGCACTGCATTTACTGTTCAGAAATATTCATACATCCTCCAACAGATGATTGGATCCAGTGTCATGCATGTGAAGAATGGTGCCATGAAAAATGTGCAGATATGGGAAGGAAAAAAGGACCCTATATATGTGATTTATGTGCCAATAATTAAAGTGGATCTCAATATTCATTACTTAAAATTTGTTAATGATTCTAAAGTTTATATACTGAGAAACTTTAAATTTAGTAAGATGTTATGTTCGATCCGATTCGCCCCGGAAATTGGGGCGAATCGGATATTTTTATGTTTTCAGTTTTTTGTTACTAGATATGAGAATTTATGTGCGATGTAAGTTTCATAATCTTTATAGCATAACTGGATAATTAATTACTACTATGACATCAATAAAAAGTAATTATATTACATTTTAGTATGATTTTCTCATCTTCAAAGAAAAAGTGATCCGATTCGCCTCGGTCTCCCCTATATATGGCTATATCTAAAAATGTTTATGTTTTCAAACCTTTACAAACGAGTTCTATGACGTATGTTTTAAATAATATTTTACATGCATAATTCTAGCTAATAAATAATATATGTATTTGTACAAAAATATGATCGAACGACGACGATATGAATCAGAGAGTTAGATAAAAATGTGATACAATGTTAATTGCAGTATTCTCTGTTTAGATAATGAAAACGATAAAAATTACAGCTTAGATCAAAAACGTGAGATATTCATAAAAATAAACGTAAATATTTAAGTGTGTGTATTTTCTAAGTAATTAATAATAAAAGTACACAATCCCATTGAGTTTCCGAACTTGGCAACAGTTGACAAGTGACTATCGTACATTATGTTGGGCTATTATTGAGGCGTCACGATCGATGTCAAATACCGAATTGTTACAACAAAATATGTGGCGTAATTTTATTGTAATATTTATGCACGTAATTGAATTAGTATGTAATATGTTTTCTTTTGTTTACAGACACTGAAGAATTGCCATGGTACGTCAGCATGTACTGGTTGCTTACAAATGTTAACGTAACGATCGCATTATTAATCACGATACTATATTGGGCTTTGTTATTTTCAACTGGTAATATACTTATTATTGTTTAATAATATTTTAGTTTAATGCGCGAATCGTAGGTGTTAACAATATTAACACTAGAACTACCAATCGCTCAATATGACCTATTTTTACCAACCGGTCAAAATAACCGGATGACTTGTGCTTGTAAAGTATTAAATATAATTCAGTAAATTTATTGTAGAATTGTTTACAAAAAATAATGAGTAAGGTTAAACATAAAAGTCTTGTGAAGAATTTTTGAAACCGGTCAGATCGACCCGTTCGTAGTTCTAGTGTTAATAGTCACATTGAAATAAAATAGTCAAATTATCAGTCACTAAATAAAATATTTTCATATGAATTCAATAATAATTTCACAGGTATAGCAAACCAATTATACGAAGATTATGCGCATTACAAAAAAAAATTGAAAATCCACCGTTTTTTATGATTTGTCAACGCTTAAACAAAAATATATAATAAAACAAAAACTAAAGTAGAACGAAATAAATATATTTAGAAAAAGAAATCGCCTGTTCTCAGTTTGGTTTCGGTATGTAAATGTAACAGATTGTGCAAGAAAATCGCTTTAATTTCCGAGCCAACAGTAGTAAGCGTGAGTTTTGAGGACACATAAAGGCTCGCTATCCCTGTCGAGTCGGTTTTTGCCATAAATAGTAAAAGCCAATAGTCAATGTAAACCGGTTTGTAAGAATTACAATGTTATCTTTAACAATCATAAAATTCACATGTTATATATATTTTTATCTTATATCATTCATCATGAATTCACAGATAAAAGTAATGTGTCGAAGGAAAATTCAAAATACCTTTCCCTGATTCACTCAATCAAAAATAAAGACGCGTTTTGATAATGCTTTTCAATTTTCTTTATGGCGTTCGTTACTTAACACAACTTGTTTAAGTGTAAAACAACATACAACATTTTCAATTCATTAATTCACATATACATCACCGGGTCTACAAAATCACAATTTCACTGGAAGGTGATTAGTTGTTATTGTATCAAGTAGCTCAGAAACTATTAAGATATAATTATTTATAAGATAGAAAAATTACGTTGTGAAGCTATTTCAACAAAAAAAAAACTAATATTGCCAAAATGTTAGATCTGACTATAGTTTAGGAACGACTGCAGATTGCTAAAAGTTTGCGCTTACGGTTCCGTATGCCACTAAGTTTTAGTTAAATGCACTATTAAACAAACAGATGGTCATTATTAATTTATATTAATATGAAATATTTCAGAAATCGAAAGATCAACGGCAGCCTTCGCTCTAGACATATTTACACACGGTTTAAATTCGTTCGTTTCCTTAATAGAACTGTTCGCTTCAAGGACTCCAGTCAAATTAGCCCACATTTACCAACCTCTCGCTTTGGGGTTATGGTATGCTGCATTTTCCGCAATTTATTACGCTGCTGGTGGTCTTAATCAGTGAGTATAATTCATTATTCTTCTGTGAGAAAATAATTCTGCTTTATTTAGCAAGACGCTTCGATTTACACATACAAAATAAATACTGAACAAAATTGTTTTTAACAACAGTAGGTACATTAATTTTATTATCTTTAGCGCATCGATGACTTGACATAAATAAACGATTAAAACAAACATAAAAACTAATACTTATTTTCCAGGGAAGGCAATCCATTCATATACGACGTGTTAGATTGGCGTGATGGCGCAAACGCTGCTATCATAGTAGCCATCGCAACAGCGGGAGCGTTCGCGATGTACATTCTCGTATGGTTAGCAGCTAAAGCCAGAGATAAGATTTCTGTAGCTATTATCCGAACTACCAGTCAAGACTTACCTCTTGCCCCGCCTTTGACGCCGGTACCAGATGTATAACATTCTATTATATTTTACAATTTTTTAAGGACAGTTTGTGTATGATTGTAACGATGACGATAAGATAAATGAATCAGTATTTTCTTTTAAAAGGTATTCTTCTACTTTTATCAATGTCGAGTATTCGGACAATAGTCCAAGAAATTACAAAATTATAATACCACATAAACCCTTATGTCAAAAAGAAACCGTCATAATCTTAAATTATATTGATGGTAAAACGGTTGCTAGACTTGGTTCTATGAATAAACTGTAATTTTGATGTTGTAATTCAATACTTTAACTAATTGTAATGCCAAATCATATTTGTGGATTTTGCCATAAGTAATTAAATTGTGGTCAATTTGAAATAGTTTCGCAAAAATAAGCCAACAAACAGTTTCTTGACAATTATTCACAGAAATATTAATATAATTAGATATGGTAAAAACTTGCAGAATAATTTACTTCATTATTAATTGTTCGCCTTTAGTGTTAAAGAAATATAGTTTTTAAAGACATTATTCGAAAGACATTATACATAGATACGTACTAACAGATAAATAGCCGATTAAATTATATGTAATTATGTTGTGAAGTTTGCATTGTCATCTTGCGTGAAGTAATCACAATGTTGACAGACGAGTCGTGCTCTCGAGATTTTATAATTTGATATTTGCTTTACTAATTTTTGCTTGTTTTATCGTGGACTTTGCTATTTTGATAATATTTATTAGCTCTGTAAATATTTAGTATGGCTTAGTGTAGGGTTTAGTAAGTTTCAATTCTTTAAGGCACATTGTATTAATTCTTTGAAATATTATGTTTAAATTTGTAGAAGTAATTTAAGATATGAGCGCGGAAAGACAACAATAATTAATTCCAAGTCTAATAATTTAATTAAATAAATTCAAATTTACAAACTCGACTGAAAATAACTCGAAATTTTATGTAAATGTTATTTATTTTTCTATTGTGTTCTTAAACAGCGTGCTGCGTTATTTTTTTCGCAAGTGGCTTTTCTAATGACTCTAAAGTCCAGGTGACGATTTTAGAATAAAAATTAATCAAATATCAAGTTTTGTTTTGTATGAAGCGAATACAATGCGATCCTATCGGTGACGAGCTGAACTAAAAACGTTTCGTACAACACTTGATACATTTACAAATAGTTGTGTTTTTAAAATGGAAACCGGGACTTGATATGACATTTAGTAGTAAGTTCAATTCATACAATGACTTCGAAGTTTATTTTTAAGTTTTAATATAATTAGTTGAATGTATGTGATAGTTTCGTAGCAATTAAGACTTCTGGACTAATAAGTAGGTATTTTAGCAAAAATACAAAAACTTTTGGTTATTGCTGAGTGATGTCATTTGTCTGATAAAAACAAACGACGAATCTAATTCAGCAAAAAAACGTTTTAGCTAAAACACTACTTATTCTAAACGGTAGCGCTATTATAATTTTCCTTCATACTGTTTCTGGTACAAATGTGAAACCGCTCAATTTATGAAAGGAATTCCCGCAATCAAGCTTCGACTTAGCTTAGTTTTATCTTAGCTTCGATGCTTGTATTTAATTTAAATTTAGAAACCTTTGTATATATATTTTTTTGTATACAATACGTTTCATTTTATATTGAATAAATATTAAAAATAAAACCAGTTTCATTTCTTTCTACCTTATTTATTTATTAAGCAACAAATTAAGAAACATTTAATCATCTAGAGAAAAATAAACAATAACCTAAATATAATAACAAACATTAAAATCGATTTACGGAGTCTTTATTTGTTTATAAATGTATTATTGAAAAACTATAATTAGCAATATTTCATATAAAAAATACATTTATTATTGACAAATATAAAAATCAAAGACACCACAAATGACATAATGCAAAAGTGCGCTTGTTTAATTTTTATTATTAAAAACACATGGAATTAGTCAAAGTATAAAAACTTCACCTTCCATGAAAAACGCAACTCGAAAAAACTGCATTTTTCTGTAAATAAATAGATGCAATAAATAATACCTTAGTCTCTATCTGCAATAATACTGGAAAGGCTACAGACTTGTAGTTTGTAAAATTCTCATAAACGTTTTTCATGGAAGGCACACATTTACTTAAATTATTTTTATAAAAAGTAAGTACAAAAAAAAACAACATTATTAAACAAACGCACATTAATTACTACATCAAAAGAAAAAAAAAACAACTAACCAATAAATATAATTTATAAAAAAAATTAAATATTAAAAATGACGTAACAAAAATGAAAAACACGACAATTATAGTAATTTTGACAACAATCTCAAAAATAAACAACTTTATTTTCTATAAATATATTTTTCTCCTTACAATATCCAAAATAGTTTTTTTTTAATATAAATTTTACTAAATATCCATTTAAAGATAAATTTCTACGGACGTTGACTACAACTGACTATATCACTCGCACACATTGGACTTTCCTAAATTACTTATTAATATGTCCTAAGACTGCGGCCCGACACCTTATAGAATCGATTTCATTTTTTAGAACTTGTATGTTGTGTAAACAAACCTTTGTGGACAAAAAACAGGCATTATAACGAACACTTTAAAAAATCTAATAAACTAAGACAATATTTCAAAGTTTTTTCTTTCGATATTCTATAAATATTACAAATAAAACGATATAATTCACTATAAATAATTAACTACAAAAATAACCATCCGAAAAATTGCAAATCTGTCAAACTTTTTTTTTTCTCTAACTGGGTTAGTCTATGGAAACAATAGTGATGTGTACTAATATAGAATAATGAATGATCGCGGCAAATATTAGAAATTGTTACAATGATAAGAAATAGTTTAAATGTAAATTATAATTATTTTTGTGTTATTACCAGTGCATTTTTTTAAACATTTAATAAAAGAAATCACAAAAATCGTAAATAGGGACCTGACAAAAAGGCATAATAGACAACACTGACCATCGCAACCACGCAAATCTCACTCGTTCATTGTCTTTCATGGCGTGTGCGCGTACTTTCTTCATCTTTGTTCTGTTTATTGGTGACTATTTTACGACGACTTATTGCTACACATTACGGATTTTGATACTGCTTGTGATTTGGATACTGTTTTACCTCGGAACGACAACTTATTGCTACGTATTACGGAAACAGATACTGCTTATTATATTTTCTTCAAAAAAAGGTCAGTAACTTTAATACCACATTTTATATAACATGGGTGTATTTGTTAATATTTGTCGATAATTCACGACACATATGTAAGCTAGCATAGTGGGGTTGATCAATTACCATATTTAATGTATGGGTGTTCGTCACTCCCTTTTATGGATACACTTTTATATGAAATAAGAAATATCTGTGAATATGAAAATAATTTGTTGTTTAATTTACTTTTTATTTATTAGTACAATTACTTTTGCGGTAATCTCTAGACGGTAATCTTTATTTCTTTTTCTTTATTCAGATGGGTGATCCGGTACCAGGAACCTCTCAAACATCTTCACCTCCTCGTAAAAAACCGAAACATATGCCCGCTCAAATGACAGAGAACGAAAAAAAAATTGCGATAAATGTTTATAAATACGTTGAAAAAAATACATCAACTTATCCATACAAAAAAGACATTCTCCAAATAGTTTCGGAAATAATGGGCACGTCAGAAAGCACTATTGACAATTTAATAAGATTTTACGAGAAAACTAAAACAACCCCGAAGTCAAAAGTGAGAACTGCAAATAGGGCAAAAATTGCAGTTTTGGATGACTTTACCTTATCTGCAATTCGCAGAAAAATACATCAATTTTATTTTGATGGTACGTTGCCTACAATTGTAAAAGTAATGACAGCAATCAACGAAGATGATAGCCTCCCTACAATGTCGAAATCTTCAATATATAAATTAATGAAACAATTGAAGTTCACATATATTAAAAGGACCAGAAAAAGTATTTTATTAGACAGGCCTGACCTTCAAATATGGAGGCAAAATTACTTACTGCGAATTTCAGATTTTAGGAAACAAAATAAAAAAGTATTTTATTTAGATGAAACGTGGTTAAATGAAGGACACACTTCTTCTTACGTGTGGGTAGATAATGACATTCAATCAAGCAAAGATGCTTTCTTAAGAGGATTGTCAACTGGACTAAAAAATCCTCAAAAAGGAAAAAGATTAATAATTACCCATATAGGCAATGAAGATGGATTCATTGATGGGGCCGAATGGGTATTCGAAGCAAAAAAAGAAAGTGGAGATTATCATTCTGAAATGGATGCTCACAATTATGAGAAGTGGTATGAAAAAATTGTAGAAAAAATTCCACATGGTGCCGTTATTGTTATGGATAATGCTCCATATCATTCGCGTCAAACTGAATTAGTTCTTTAAATGTCAAAAATAAAAAATCCCATATGTATATTTTATTTTCGTAGTGGTAATTGTATATATGTGCTATGAACATCACAACAAACACACGTATAAGAATTAACATTAAAACTAATGTATAATATAAAAAGAAAACATCATGACTTAGGTTATTTTAGGAACCCTAAAGGCACTTATATGCGACACCATTCCTATATGTTAATAATAAAATTAACGTAATGATATATTTACGGGGTTCAATAAATGTGAATCAGCCTTTTAACGCATATCGTTATCATAAACTTCATTTGATTTAAATATATGTATAAATTTTCTTAAATTACGAGCTTTCCTTAAACAAAAATGTATAAATTTACAACAACGTTATGCTCTGATATTCAAATAAGAATAGGCGGGACCAAAAACTGATATTCGACATTTAAAATATCCGCTAACAGTCTCAACTCCAACATGCTTCATTCGATTACTTACGAGCAAAATATACTTAAATCTATATATAAAAAATTGTGAGTTCTATTAATATTAATCAACACGTACACACGTACACGCCACATGACAACAGGCCATCGCTAGAGATCAATTTCTTAACAATAAAAGCATTAAGAACAGGACAAAATGCAAAACAAACAGGCATACAATGCAACGTCCTATTACACTAAATTGTGATGTATGCGCCAATTTACATTTACGACTGGGTTTATACCATTTCAATAACAATGTTAATGTTTATATACAGGAGGTCCTATTAACAAAAATATACTTGCAATGAACACTGAAAATACAAACGATCAATAAGTAGACTTCATTCAATTCATATATTAATTGACAAGATTGCGCAGACGCACCACTCAAAGCAAAACGGAAATATTGCTCGACCAATTAGAAATCTGAGAGTTCTTATTTTAAATTTAAACATTTAAAATGGAAAATTTTCGTAAATGTCAGCTATACGAAGTAGCGCGAATTAAGTACTATTCGGATTTCCAAAACTTAAAATAATTGCGTTTTAGGGCACCTTTGGAACACCTTTAGCTAATACATTCGATATAACTTACATTTTGATCACAATTACTAAAAAAGAAGCCCGAACGGCACACAACCGCTCATATTAACTAACAATATTTTCTCTAAAAACATTAAATTCAGAGCGAAAAGAAAAAGAGTGTAAATTAAAAACAAAAACGTACTTACCCCCTTTTTCCTGACGCTTTGACAGCGCATTCTAAATACAAAAATGTATTTCAAAACAAATCATAGACAAAATATATTTTTAAAAACTAACATAGATATTAATTGGTGTTCTGAGTTCAAGTCTTGGACAAACTCGTATAGTACTGGGTCATTAATTGTGAAATATATATTTATTTAAATTCAGTCCATTCACTAACAGATCATATCATCTCCGTTGAGCAGTAACACTTGAAAGGAAGAATCATCGACAGCCGCATCCGCATACATCAATTCTTCCTGTAATATTATAAAATGTAACCATACCATAAACAATATTTAACTATATATTTGTTGAATAACTTTTTTGCAATATACCTGCATAAGTCCAGCGCCAGGTAAGAGATCCAACTCTGCATCCAAACCTGTTCCCTGAAGAAGAACCAAACTGCTGGGATCTGAGCATACCATATCCGTACTGCCACTGTTAATAAGAGAAATAAAATTATGTAAATATTTTCAAGTAATAATACTTTAAAATGTATTTTGCGTTTATGCCCAGTGCATTGCTGAAAGTACTAAAAGCAAAGAGTTGTTGTTGTTTTTTATAGAAAATTGGAAACAAAATTTGAAGACAATTGCTTTTAAAAAAGTTGAAAGTCTAAAAATAACCAATACATATAAAGAAAACTCACTTGCTATCATCATTGTTAAGAACATTTCCATGCAAAAATAGATCACTTCTCACTGTACACGTGTAACTTTCTGAACTCTCCGATAATTCCACCTAAAATTTGTACAATCAGATATAATGCTTGAATCCCTTTTACTGGCTTAAAAAACAAATCATATAAGAATCATCAGCAACGTCAATGCTTTTTCTTCTTAGCTTCTTTTATATAGTAGCTGGGCACTAAGGGGCTAGACGGGGCAGTGCCCTGGGGCCCCCAAGCCCAGGGGGCCCCTCGGACCCTGACGTAGACACTATAAATTAAACTAATGAAAATTTTTCCCACATTTGATTTTCAACACTTGATGTTAGCTAGTGGGCGCTCCGTGAGAGGAGACAGAAATTATCATACCCATGTGTCAGCAGGCAACACAACGAATGTACACACGGCAATTATCAAATGAATACAGTTTTGTAGTGATTGAACGGCAAAAGAGATATCTGCATCCCTTTCACACATGCCTCAACTTTAACAAATGAAAGCAACACGATAAGAATATAATTATCGCTTCTATCTATTGGTTGTTTCTTCTAGTCCAAATTCCAATCTGTATCCATTTGAAGGTTGTTTATCTCCAAAAACATATAATAGTTTTCAAGTTTAAGTAAAATAAAAGTGAATAATTAAAATGCAATGTACCTGAGAATCAAGTTGTGATTCAGGTGGAACATCAAGATGCGAGTCAACCAGCTCCATCTGAGCTTCCAATTGCGATGTTATTTGAGCGTCGAGTTGAGCATCGAGTTGTGCGTCCAATTGAGAATCAAGTTCAGTTTCAAGAGCCAAAGGCGAGTCCAGTTGAGTGTTGAGTGTTTGGAGCGATTGCTTATTATTCAAAGGCCATGTGCAATGCGTACGGGCTGCATGGCATTCCATGTCATCTTCCTCCTCCGCTTTGTAGCTACAGTTGGTTATCTGATAAAAGAAATTAAGCAATATGTAACAGTATATAAATACAATACAATAATTGAATAATAACTTTTATTTGGTCTTACATCATTATTTGCTTCCCAATAGCCCTCGTAGTTCATATTATTGGCAGTTACAGACTTGGCTTTTGGCTTCTTTGGGCATTTGTGAGCATTATTCATATGATGGAACAATGATTTCATACCTATAAACCGTTCTCCACAGGCTGAAAACAAATTGAAATATTAAAATAGCTCAATAACGACGTATATTCTAAATTTACCATAAAAATGACTATTCTACAATAAATATCAATAATAGATGCGTAACTTTTCGACTTGGACAAAGACAATGTGTAAAATATCTTACAAGGCATGTCGCACAGCAGTATAGGTCGTTCATGTCTCGCGGCATGGTCTCGGAGGTGCTCGGGCCTGAGAAAGGCTCGGCCACACTGCACGCACAAATGACGTCTGTCCCCCGTGTGACGGCGACTATGCCGCAACAACTTGCTGGCCGTACGGAATGCCCAACCGCAATTCTAAAATTGATCATATACTTTAAAACACTATCTCAAAAATCCTGTAAATTTTAAAACATGAAAAACTTACAGGATAATCGCAAGTATAAGGTTTATCACCATTATGCGACCGCGTGTGCTCCCTGAGCCTGCAGGGCTGCGTGAACACCCGGCCACATCCGAGCCATGAACACATATACTTCTGACCTGGGGGAACATGCGCTCTGCCATGAGCTCGAAGACTTGACAACCAGAAAAATCTACGATCGCATTCCTGACATCTAGAATATAATATAAAATTCATAATTATTTTGTCATTACGTTTTTGGCGGACATTTGATTGATATTTAGTTACTATTATTTTATATGAAACTTATTACATTTCACTTATAATAATAATAATATAGAAATATCTAACCTATATGGTGCTTCGTTAAGTGTATGATCACTCTTCAGATGCTTAAGCAGATTCTCCCTGTCCTCAAACCACAAGCCACAGCCCTGCTTCTCGCCTTCACAAACAGCTGGACACGACACAGCCTTGTAATGTGAACTTTTAACTCTATGATACCTTTTATGAGTCTTCAATTTTTGTTCAGTCGCGTACTCTTTGTTACAGGTCTCAAAATCACACTGAAAAAGGTTTTTTACTTCAATAGTAGTTTAATCAATTCATTAATTAAAACACAAATTATTACAGATCTGACATTCAGGGTGGGGCACGAGAATCTCCCACATTTCAAAAAACTCCTGCTAGTGTTCCTTTTTTAATATCTCATATAGTTTTCTTTCACCAACCTCTTCAAATGTGTGATGTTACCATGCCCTACCCTGTATTTAGTGTTAGGTTATTTAATTTAGGGTTTTTTTCACAGACTTAATATTTGATGTTAGTCTAAATAAAATTACAAAGAAAATAAGCTGGTTTTAAATAAAGACCTTTTAATTACTTAAATCATGAAGAATGATTATTTATTATAGCCCAATATGTAGCTTTTGTTTTATTATTTAAATTTATTCTTACTTTAAACATATTCGTGTTCTCGTTCTCCTGTACATAATTAGGGGTTGAAGCAGTCGTTTCTGTGATAACTGGAAATAAATACTCCGATATTGGTAATAAACTGTTACTGCTTTGAATATTTTCAACTTCTGCTTCAGAATCTTTCGGTGACTCATCTAGAAGATAAAACGATAGAAGACATAAAAAATATACACATGGCGATTTTCAATATATATTCAATATATTATTCATTATTGGTATATATCTATCTCTTATATCTCAACCACTGAGCTTGAACTTTACAGTAAGACACAGTCTGCTTCACTGAAGAAACAAAAGCCTTCACATATGAAAATGTAATTGAAATTTATAACTTGTGACTATTAAGTGTTGGTAATATGAATAAAATATACCTGTACTGTTTGTATTTGATTCTGCAACCCATATCACTGGTTGTGTAGCTTCAGGCATTTGGGTGTCTGTTTCTTGGCTTTCCTAAGAGAAAATAATTCGCATTGTATAATTGCATCAATGGAAGCTGTATATTAGAACAAAAAAAAATTGTAATGATCATCAGAATCCATCTTATAGCATTAAATATAATTTTTGGATAATAAAGCTCTAGTAATAAACATAAATGCATGAATGCTTTTTAAACAAAAATGAACAAATTGCAAATCTGGGCCTCGCCTACAATGTGGACAATATTTAAGTAATGTTCTGGAAATAATTGCAAAATATTCATTGATTATGTTAACTACAGAGCTAATTGAACAAACAATGTAGTATATGTAGTATTATGGGTAAAAACAACCTCATACTCACCACACTGGTGGGTTCCGTAATTAATTGTGAATCGTCAAGGGTATTCGAGGATGATTCAATAGGTTTAAACAGAGGTCCCCTGGCGCCATCATTATCTGAAAACAGTATAAAGAATAACTAGAGAAAAATTGAATTATGCAAAGCGCATCCTATGAAATAACCTTGGATAAATAAACAAATGCATATGGGTCATTATTTTACAAAACCAAACACCAATCTGACCAACACGTTTTCATATTGGTTAAATTTTTTTGACAGGTTCTATTTCGAAAAAAGAAAGTAATACATGTTTTCTTTTGTTTTTTCAATGTTTCAAAAGTCATAAAGAACGAAAATTTGATAATTTGGTGATTTTTGATTTGAAGCCTGATTGTCAAAAATTCATAACTCAAATTCTATCTGAGATAGGAACTTCATTTTTTAATAATTTAAAGCTAAAAGAATGAATTAAAAATAAAAATGTTCAGTGAATTTACTATTCTAATGTTCTATTAAAAATGTTTATAACTTAATGAATTAAATAAAGGATAAAATTATAACAAAAGAATGAAGAAAAAACAAAAGCAGATTTACCATTGATGATAATAACAAAATCTTCTTCTTCATTGTCTTGAGAGTCATCAGCACTACTTGACCACATATCTGTGTTATTGTCTTCATGTATACCTGGCTGATGTCTTTTACTTGAGTTATTTGATTTACATTTGTGTTTAGTTCTCTCACCTTGCCCACTTAAACTATGCTCCACAGTAGCTTTTAATAGACTGTCTTCTGATTTTTCCACACACTTTGCATTCTTTCTCAATATGTTTGGTCTTCGGAATGCTTTTTTAATAATATTTTTATCATGGAAAACGAACATAATTTCCTGAAAAACAATGAAACTTATATTAACTTTAAGGCGATTTTGGAACGAAACTAGGAAACTAAATGATATGTTCCAATAAGTAATTAAAGATTAAATATTTGTATCAGATTTAGAAAACTTTAATTGCCTGAACATAATATTATAAAGCAAACTTTACTTTGATTCAAAATTATGATTAATGATCATAATTGAGAAATAATAATAATCCAGTGAAAAACGTAAGCGCACGCGCCAATAATGAGATAACCCTATAAGTCTATGTCACAAATCAACTTAAAAAATAGAAACAATACTATTTATAACCTTATAACAAAAAATGTACTACGCTTTTTGTAAACAAAAAATCTAATATATGTAATAATAAATGAAACTTACAAGTATCTATGCTGTCAGTTTTAATAGATAACATAAAGTACAACAATCACTCGCAAATTACATTATTTAAGTGAATAACAAAACTAATCGACTGCTTGGCGATCACACATTACTTGTATAACCTTTATAAACATATTTCATCGTTTAAACGTTTATTTATCATTTTCCCAACACCAAAAAGCAAAAAAGAAATAAAAGCGATCTGAACCCGCCAGAAACATGTAGACAAAATACACAGCCGTTTTTTAGATGTCAAATTTTTTTTCTGTACATTGTTTATGGTTTCCATTCTCACGAGTCGACGCAGTTTCATTAGGTTGACCATCACAATGCTAGTGCTACATACCTACGGCCGCCAGACTTGTTTAATATCCCACATTTCGCATGATCATATTACGAAAATTAATTACACCAGGTTAAAAAAAACACGTAAAAACAAATAATAAAAATTTTATTTAAATGTTTTTAAAGCTCAAGTAATAATTTTATTCCTCCATTTTTTCTTCTGTTATATTTGCAACCTCCAAAATGTTATCTTTATTTAATTTTAAATGTTTCAATTTGTAATTGCGCTTCTTATGCTTCAGCAGTTTCTTAGCAACAGTGGCTACTTCTTTGAGCGGCCTTTTCCGATAATTGGGAATTGTGATCATCACCTTGCTGATTATTGTATATAAAAAAAGAGATGTATAACCTTTGGGAAATTCTTTCACTATTTCATTCCATCTGACATCGGACCATGTTTTATACTCGGAGTCAATGAGCCTGAAAAATATATCTTTTTTAGTTATAACTCATCAAATATTAAAGAAAAAAGAACACAGATAGAATAGAAGACATGCTTTATATGAAGTAATAAAATTATTACTGTAATATTTTAAACAAAAAATTGCCAAATACTAACATTTTAAATATTCTTCTGCGTATTGATGACAATTTTACTTCCTCCTTTACAAATAATTGTACATGTAGGGACCTTAACCAATACAGGCGTAAACTATAATATGGCAAATCCATTTTTTTACCGACTTCCTCCCAAACTGTTTTCTCAATATCGTAGTTTCTTAATTTTTTTAAAGGTCTATTTGTTAAATTCATGAGATAATTCAACATTTTCGTAGCCAATGGAAGGGTCCACTTGATCTTGGACTTTACAGGTTCATCTGTAATTAAAGGAATTACAATTTGGCATTGTTTAAATTTTACATAACATTATCGAGTTTGGATAGTGCAAGTGGGTCTGTTATGAAATTAAACTGTTATAACACATTTAAATAGAACATCTGTATTTATATTTTAAAATTTGCATCAACTATTATATGACAATCCTAGAATGTACAAAAATCTATATTGACAAAAATACTGGTAACAATTTAATATTGGACAAGTCTGAACTCTTCCATCTTTCATGTTTATTTAAAAAAATTGAATAATATTTGGAATTAGCAGATTTTCCGAGTTATAACTGGATTTTACCAGACACGTGATATATTGTCTTAAGCTTCACATAACTGAAAACATGCCTTACATCCATTAGCAATTCTGTATCGCTTGTTAATCCCTCTTTCATGCCTGCCCAAAACCACTGTCAACAATGCAGTAGCTTTTGACGGCATTATCCTAAATGCTGCTTCCATAATTTTTTCTTCAATTTCAGAATAAGGCCCTTGTGATGTGCAACCATGTTTGACTGCAAAATGATTGTAGACTTGCGGTAGAGTCCTTTGTAATCCTTGTGCAAGGAAAGATGTGACAAAGTGTTTAGCCCTCTGACAAGGGGATTTGCAATTTTTACAGGATTTTTCCCTTTGTTTGTATCGGACAAAGCAAATTGGCTTATCAGGAATGCTATATTTCTGTAACAAAATTATGTACTTTAGCTGCTCAATGCCTATGATACAAGCACTAGTTTAAAAGGTGTTAGTGAGGCCAGTTATGGTTATCAGGCCAGGCTGCAATCCAAGGGTTATGACTTACATGCTAATTGTGAAGTGACCTGTTCGTGTATCAAAATCTACTTGAAAATGTCCTGTCAATCTGAATAGTAACCATTAGTCTCATCAAGTCAGCATAACAAAGGTGACCGTTGCCTGCAGAGATTCTTCTATAATAATATTGCACCTGATGTTAAGCTATACCAGCTTGAAGAGACGAATGTGCTCTATACAAATTAACAAAGCACACTTCTCTGTTATCCCAACTACTTCTAAGATGATCCCAAAACATGACTAGGCTAGACATTGATGGCTATTGAAGTAACTATATGATCATTCACAAACTATGATATTGCTATTTAATTACTAACCGCAACAAGTTTTTTCCAGTTTTTATCAATCAAATTACTCTCGTCCTTAGTAATTTTGTCCTTACGATGAGGATTAGCACCACCCTTTTCAGTATTTTCATCCTCAGCAATTTTGTCAGCATTAGCATCACCATTCGCAGTCGTCTTTAACTTTCGAGTGAGAAAAGTTGATTGCTGGTACCATGGTTGAGGCCAATATATAGAACAGTTCTCTAATTTTAGTTTTAATTCCTACAATGATATAGCCGATGTAATATATAGACAGTTCGGTTTACTCTCAATATTTACAAAAATAAACAAAACCTCAAAAAACATCTCATCTTCTTCTTGGCATTCCTCCATATAACTTATCACTTTAGCCATACAACAAGGATCTGATAGATCCCCACAATCATTAAAAATTGAATGTAAATCCATATTGACCGAACTCATGTTAAATACCAGGTTAAACGCCGCTTGACACGGAAAACAACCACAAGCACCAAGCCATAAATCAGAAACGTTCCAGAGACAATTAATAAAATAGACCAAAGGAAGAGAATTCAAAAAGCGCAGCAATAGCGGTATATTGTGCTATTCTTAAGCCACGTCTCCTGCTCCTCTGTCTTCCAAACATTAGACAAAAACATCAAACATTGGGGCGTGGCCTACACAATGTTTTTGTTTTCCGTCGACCACGGAAAACAAAAAACATTGTCTATGAATACAAAAATGTATACGGCCACGCCCCAATGTTTCGATGTTTTTGTCTAATGCCGCGTCTCCTGCTCCTATGTTTTCCAAACATTAGACAAAAACATCGAAACATTGGGGCGTGGCCGTATACATTTTTGTATTCATAGACAATGTTTTTTGTTTTCCGTGGTCGACGGAAAACAAAAACATTGTGTAGGCCACGCCCCAATGTTTGATGTTTTTGTCTAATGTTTGGAAGACAGAGGAGCAGGAGACGTGGCTTTTGGAAGACAGAGGAGCAGGAGACGCGGCATTATATTACTACATGTTGTTAATGTTTTAATATATATAATTATTATATCTTAACTCTTTATCCAATACACTAACAATAACGTTATTTTACAAAATTACAATTAATCAAGTGTTTACTGTTGAAAAATATTTATATATAGTGTTTAATCTAGTAATACACGTTTAAAAAATCAATATAATGGCTTCTTCTTCTTTGCATCTATTTCTTTTAACAGTTTGTTTTTAACGGTAGTTTCAGTGAAGGGCCCACGTAATTGTTAAGTAGCATTATTGAGCCTGCAATAATGTCTAACACTAGTAATACGACTAGAACGCTTCGAGAAATAATCGACAGTGATGATGAATTTCCAAGTAAGCACTTTATTACAAAATTGATTTATTGTTGTTTTACAATTATTAACGTCTGTATTTCACAGGTAATTACGAAGAACCTGACGAGACACCTGCTTATCTGAATGACGATAGGTTCGAGACATTCAAATTTTCTTGGATCAACAAGTCTGAAATATCTTATATCAAAAAAAATGAGACTCAGAATGTAATAAAGAACAGCATGTTGACTGATTTAGTTGATACCTTAAATACAAAATCATTGAATCATGAACCAGATGACAAAGTATTGATTCTGAAGGATTCTATGTCGAAATTGGATTTGTTTTGTTTATTATGCTATCAGTCTAAAGCGAGTGATGCGAGTTTTATGTGGTTCTTGCATTATCTGTTAGACAAAGATATGCGACGCAGATATAAGTTTTCAGGGTGCTTGATCCCCGAGCTGGAGGTGGTCCCATTCAAAGATGATAAGAATGCTCAAAAACTGGCTGAATCATACTCAGAAAAGAATCATAATTTTTATGTAAAGCTGAGTGATCATACAAATTAAGAGTAACATGTTTTTCATATATGGGTTACTTCATGTCCAAATGTAAATTTCATCCACATAGCATCTTCTTGATCTTGTCAGTAGATCATTTTTTAGTTGTTTTACATTGATGTCTGTAGTAGCATCTAAATTATTATGCAGGCATAACTGCTCTAAAGATTAAATTCATATTTAAGTCCTTGATGAATTCCGAGGCTGGAATATGAATAATTTTATCACATATATGGAACTTAGTAGTAGTGATGAAACTTTAAAGATTTTTTAGAACATATAGTACATTTCTTTTTTTGTTAAATACCACCAAAAGAGAGAAACATGATAGACAGGACACAGAGAAAAATGGGCGCAGGCAGAGGATATAACTGCACCACAAAGCAGCCGGCAGCCAGAGAAGTCAGTGTATGTAGAGCCATGCAACTAGTGTGCAGTGAAATTTCGCCTTGCATTTGGGCAGCCCACAGATGTTGGGACTACTTGAGCAGTTTTATGTATTAGCATGAATATATTGTAGTTTGCTATGATCAACTTAATTTTTCATTCTTTTACATGTATGGAGTCTGTAGTTAATAGTATATATAATGTATTATTAGTAGTAGATATTAAGCAATGATATTTTAGATGATGTAGATCATAGATCGTTTAATACGTATGTCTTACATTTTTTACTTATACGCCGTTATTAAAAGCTTTAAGCATCTCATGTTTTAATTGTAAGAAAAAACTAAACCATCAGTATGTAAATATTTTGCCTTAACATTAAAGTATGTGTTATTTAACAAGTTTGTATTATTTTCCCATAATCACAACTATAATGGGGTTCGTTTCCACTTAATTGTTTCTTAGCGCTGAGGAAGACCTGATCCGCATTTTAGCCATTGTAGATGCAGTTTCTAATATATATCTTAAAATTTCGTAATTTTAATATTTATCAGGAAATAAAAATAGAAGACCGGTTCACAATACAATACAAGACTCCACCACAATAATTAATTACATTTTAGCAAGTTTGCACTACATAGTACTCAGGTTAGAAAAATTACCACAGATTATAGAAAAGTTGTGCGCGCCCGGTAGTTGTCGATAAATGAAACAAACCGCGTCGGCCGCAGAAGACAAAAACATTGCGTTTATGGAGTGCTGACGCGGTTGTCTTTGGTTGTGTTGTTGGCAAACAAGTCGCTCGGGGCTTCCCTTTTAGCTCGTTGTTTTCGGCTGCATGACCTTTCTATTTTAGTTACTGCTTGAGTGCTTATTACGCTTGCTTTTTACGTAATTTCGGTTGATGTGCTGGTTTCTAGAAAACGTATAAATACAGAATATAACAAAATGCAAAGGACTATGTGCAAATCGCTTCCATTTGATATGAAAATCATAGAACAGTTAATACTGTCTTTGGGTAAGTTTCCTAATAGAACGATAATAATTGTAGCAGAATTTTATACAATTTCGGCGACATTAACGATGTATATTCTCATATCCTGTAATAGACCGAAGTATATAAAGGTATATAAAACCTACTTGTGGTTTGGCATCTAGGAAACTTGCTAACATCTGACTTAGTACTTATAAACTTGTAGGTGATGAATTTAATATTCGGATTGTCTGGAATAAGTCTGTAGGCGTTTTTGCTATCACTCTGGGCATAGTAGGAACAGTGGTGGGAGGTATAGCTGGAGGTCGCCTTGGAGCAGCTGCTGGAGCTGGCCTTGGAGCTATCACAGGAGTTAGTGTAGGCCGTAAGCATTTTTAAAATGATTTCTTTAGTAAAAATACTTTGTATAAATATAATAATGCTTATGTACCTAATATTGTATATATACAATTTCAGAGATAATTACTCTTCGAGAAGTATGGTTGAAGATTAAAGGCGTATTGAAGGAGATTTATTATATTGTTTATAACTTTTTAAGACGATTAGGACCTGAGGATTACATTAAAGCTATTAAGATGTTGAGATCCACAAGAAACAAAGTTTCATTAGCGCTCATTATTATTGAGTTTATTGCTGAGAGGTGTAAAACTGATGTATATTCAAGTATAACAACTGCAAGTGTTTAAAAGTCTTCATTTACATATTGCAAGGCCCTGTTGACATGGACGGACCTATAAAATCACAATTTTACAGGATAGATATTTAAATTTGTTATTGCGCATAGTTTGTTTGTGTAGATTCTTTGTTGTATTGAGTTTAACAAAAATAAATGAAAAAAGCTAAAATCTTAGTTCAGACTATGGCAATAAGGACTTGACAATAAAGTTAAGAATGTATTTTACACATCAGACTTAATAAGATATGACAGAAATGAAATTAAATATTTATTATTTTTTAAAAAATATATGAATGATAAAATAACTAATTATTTTATTTTAAAACTCGATACCGACACTGATAACCGGTCCTATTGACTCCCTCTACTGTGCGTTCTATGAACTGTAGAATTATCAGATGTTTTAGCGGTAAAACAGACCTTATTCTAACTTTTTAAACCACTTAATAGAACGGGGACGGTGATTGGCCGGTTTGAGCGCAGACAGATAATGGTAAATAATTGTTCTGCGGATAACCTCCATTGTTTATAATAACATTTCGCTGTAATCTTTTTTGGCTTATTTAATGATTCGTCGTTACGTAAACTCATAATTATCAAATCATAGTGTCAAGCTCGACGTATTTTCCAAAAAAAAAAGGAAAATTTGAAGAGAAAGCCAGTTATGTTTGAGGAAAATTATCACTTTCTTAACAATGTGCAAAGTACTGTATTGTCATGGGGTAATCCGTTTAATTGTAATGGTAAAGACGTGATATTTTGTATAACTGGGAATCCGGGTGTGATAGATTTCTACGTGAAATTTGGTGAAGCCCTCTTCGACTACGCGAAGTTGCCTGTCTGCATTGTCGGTTTGTAACTTGAGTGTCATGTTATATTTATCTTCACAATAATAAAAATACAAAAACGCTTCTTTCACATGATTTCTTGTTGTTGTGTTGTTTTATTCAAGGCAAAGGAATTATCGGCCACGCAGCTTTGCATTTTTTTATGTAGACAGCAATCTTATTTTCTTCTTTAATTAATTTTATTAAAAGAGTGAAATTCAACAACAACAAAAAGGAAGAGGGAACACAAGTTCATAAAAAAAACAACAAGACATTTAATGGGATGAAAACATCTTCGTTAAGTTTGGTACCTAACAGATTTTCCGCTATATTTTGTTCTATTTATTGGATCTCGAGCCCACAGCCTTTTGTTTTCTCTCTTTATTGCAAAACAAAGATTACAAGCCTAAATTGCTATAAATTCTCGAATATTTTTTATTTCAGGTCACTCGGGGCAAAATATAGTTCCAGATAAATTATCAAATGTGTTGAAAAATAGAGAGCATTTATATAATTTACAAGCTCAACTTCATCACAAAGTAGACCTTATAAACAAGTTGGATGCACAAAGTAAATTGCATGTCGTCGGTCATTCAATTGGAGCTTGGATGATTGTTGAAATACTTAATTCCAATCCAAATATAATGGAAAGAGTCAAATCAGTCCATCTACTGTTTCCAACACTGCAAAAAATGGCTGAAACCACCAGCGGCATAATTGTTAACAAGCTACTTAGAAACGTACATTCTATTGTAGTATTGTTGATACATCTCCTGTATTTATTGCCAGAGAGCGTGCGCACATTCCTTATAAGTCAATATGTTAAATTAACCAAATTACCAGATTATAACACGAAAAATATAATCAAATATATAAATCCAACTATAATGGAAAAGGTGATGATGCTAGCTTATGATGAAATGGATTACGTGGTAGATTTAAACGTAGAGGCGTTGGATAAGATCAAAAGCAAAACCCATGTTATTTACAGCCCAACAGATGGGTGGGCACCAATCAGTTATATCAATGATCTTAGAATATTTATGCCGGATATTAAGCTCGAGAAAGTGAATATAGATCATGCATTTGTATTAAAATCTTCCGAAAAAGTTGCTAGTATTGTGTCGGATAATATTGCTTTACACTTGATATGAAACTAGACATAAACAAGATTGAAAATTCCTGCATATGGCATCTGATTATCAAATGTCAAGATATAATTTTAAAAAACGAATCAACTTGTTATTCATATTACTATTAGTTTGTTAATTACAGAAAGTATCAAATAAAAAAATACATCTTTTGAATTTAAATCATATAGTTTATTCATCTAATTTAAATAGGTATAACTGTAAAAATGATATATTTTCTAGAGAAATTCATGAACTAAAATATTTCTTTACACTTATTTTAAATACAGCAGATATAAGTAGATAAATATATTTTAAACATATTAACGTTTACCAATCACTCGTAAATTCACTCTTTTAACTCCAACATACAATGGAGTTTTATTATTGTACGTTCCATTATTTTAATTTTTATAACAACAAATGTGAAATGCTTAAAAATACATTAATTAATATGAAATTACAATTGCTTATCAATTTTACTGTTCATTTAAACAATTTACGCGTTTAAATGTGCGGCACCGAGTTGTTTCTCCAACTTAGTGCCTTGTGCAATTTGTAAAGCATTTTATAATGATCGTGTAAAATAGAATAGAATAGAATTTACTGATATTATTACATTTGCACAGAGCTTAAATGCATTAGAAAATACACCTAACTAATTTACTATGCAAATTATCGACAATACAGAAATGGTATTTACAGAAATATATCTCACAGTAATTGTTATAATCATCAAATAAATAGGGAATATTAAATTCGCGATTAAAAACTAGCTAAAATATTTCATAATACATGTTAAAATTATTTTTTATAATAATGATAAAATACACATAAATTCAAGGCCTTTATATAATATATTTTTAAGTAACAGAAAATATTTTTAAATAAACCTACGGATGAAAATTAAATTAATGGAGGACGATACTTTTATTCTGGGAATACTGAATTTTCTGCGTGAATTCAAAAAGTTGAATCTGGAATGTTTGGATAATTTTTAAACATGACAACTGCTGAAGGGACTTGACAAAATGCATTTATTTTAAATCAACTCAATACGCCGTGACAATTAGATATATGTTTCCACCTACATCTTCCACTTCCACAGCGTAAAGATGTGTTCAGCAAACATATATGATGTTTATCACATTCAATTGAAGCTGAAACAGTTGTTAGCAGTTATAAGTACAATACATTTGATTGTTAACAGCATGAAATACTTTTTTATACATCTAGGAGTATTTACAATATGGAAGGCATGATAATTAATCAAATAATAGGTAAGTATGTGCTTAGTTAATTTACTATGGTGAATAGGGTAACAACACATTTAGATCTACATATTCAAATTTTCTTAACCACAAATACAAAGTGCTTCATGACGTTTGAGTGGAAATACTCTGAATAAAAAGCACAATATTAATTCATCATAAAACATCAGAACCTGTAATTTGACAAACCTAAATAGTCCATAGCATAAAATTAAAACTAAAATTTAATTATAATTAGATAATAACATTTACAATTTTGATAACTTATATCTAAGGGGATATAAAAAGAACTCATGCTAATAATACTCATATATAAAAGAAATCGACACATCGAACGACATGAGCACATGTCATCACAAGATCATTACTCCATCAAATCAGACATCAACACGTGGTCTCTAAGAGAGGATCCACAGCCTTCGCCGCGTCCCCGCCCTCTATGTCCACTGAGCAGACGACCTTCTTCGATGGCGCGCGGTACAAGGGTATGGGTTCGCACTCTGTGTACTGTTGTGGCCGAGACATACACCGCGGGCTGCCTGGGCGTCGACACACGCATTCCACGGCCGCGCGACGTTCTAACTTGCCGCGCCGGCTCTCCAGGCTCAACGACCGCGAGTCTGAAGAACGACCTACAGAGTTCTTTATCCATGGGTCCTCAACACGGGACCTATCTGATCGTCTTTTGCCCACACTTTTTAGATCCACATCGCTCATTTTTCTCCATGGGTCAGCATGTACGGTGGACGCATCGACGCTGCGGAATCTGTTCGCATTGCGCGCACGAGGAGAGCGAGCCGGCGACGATCGTTCACTGCGAACACGGGGCGACGGCACAGGTGTGAGTGCACGGGTCACAGAGGAAACAGTAGGTGTCATAGCGCGGGCCACTAAGGGAGACACTGCGCGTGACACAGGCGATGCACGGTCAGAGTGCGAGCGGGCACGAGGCGCGGGGGAGCGACCAGCCGCAGGGGTCACATCACTCAGCGATCGCAGATGAATGCGACGGCGGACACATATAGGAGATTCAGCAACTGTTATGTTGATGCTGATGTTGTGCAATACTCTCGGACTCTTAGGATTACTAGTAATGTTTGAATTGTTATCACTAGAATTTACAATGTCAGATTGCTTATCATTATCACAAGACTTCTGCGGAGTCATGGGGATTGTAGACTTTTTGACGGGGCCGGCCCTGCTGGGCCCGGCCCCCGCTTGCTAGAGTAGTCTTTCTGTGGCAGAGCTCGATGTGCCGGAACTGAGTGAGGAAGCTGGATTATGATCATCACCTTTAACAATAGAATATGTAAATTACAAACATAATAATAAATTATATTAATGTGTATATCCCATAGTTAAATAACTTACATGTTCTTAATATTACCTTGGGTAATGTGGCCTGAGGCCGGCAGTCTTTGTCAGTTGAGCAATTCTACAGAAACAAAACGCTTCAGTCTCTCTAAGTATTGGTTAAATAACTCTACATCATTGTGGCCTGCTCCCTGAAACAAGTGATAACAATAGTAGACCAAATATGTAATCCAAGTTCACATAATGTTGGCACACTCACTTCCACCCAGAGAGGTTCCACAGCACGGGGGCAGCGCTCATATATGGCCAGTCCGTGCGAGAAGTCTATAACTTCATCCTCAGTTCCATGTATCACCAGAACAGGAGAGGTTACTTTAGGTATTTTATCAATACTGAAATATAATGCACATGGTTTTTATTTCTTTTCATTCCTACTTCCTGTACACATATGTATTAAGATAAGTATTACAGACTTTGTTTATCTATTTGACCTTAAACTAAAATATACAAAGAATTATAAATAATAATAATTGGTATGATAAATTAAAGATAAGGATTAATTTTGTTTTGTCTACTCATAATCATTAAGAATAAGGTAAATGTGCATTTTTAAAGTATATCCTAATTAATACTTTTATCAAATTAGTATATATATGTGTATATGTAAAATTAGTAAGCCACAAAATTATAAATTGTTGCAATTGATGAAATGGTATAAAACTACAGGATGTAAACATTATCAGTCTTGTTTTTTTTATATGTATAACAGATAAAAAAAAGCAATTTGAAAGCATTTAGTGCATTTTAAAAATACTACTTACCTTGGAAATGCATCAAAAAACCACGTTCTCTTAGTATTAGGAAACGCCACTCTCATTCCCGACATGAGAGGCGAGTGGAGCACCACGGCACCTACTTCATAGCGAGCAGCCAAGTCTACAGTTGGTACAGTGCCTATACTTTGTCCATACAGAATAATGTTCTCAGGACTGATGCCATAACGGGTTCTGAGCGCTTGCCAAGCGGCGTCGATATCGGCATACAGATTCTTTTCTGATGGCTTCCCACCACTGACACCATAACCAGAGTAGTCATAACTGAATATGTTACAATTAATTCTAGTGCCTAACCCTAAATAGAAACTACTCATTTGACCCAGGTCCACTGCGTTGCCGTGTGAAAATAGTATGGTGAATCGAGCATTCGAGCTGCAACGAACAAAGAGACAGGCGATACGATTACCCCTTGAGGTTCTTGAGTAAAATCCTTCGATATTTTCCTTTTCACGCTCTGAATACTGCCACTCTGAGCGGTCTGTAAAGTTCAGTGAAAATTTAGATCCAGTCTCATCAGGAATAAATGCATACGTGGGATCAGGAGGCAGGAATGCGAGCTTTGCAGCAATTTTCCCCGGGCATGGCGGACAACAGAATAAGCAACAAAGTTCACTAAAACTCAATCCATTCATCTTGAGACTTTTCGAATATTAATTTTGTTACTTGAAAAACACTATCCATTAGAAATTCATTAAACACAAATAATAGGGCATGGCAAAAATAAGATTTCACTTTAAAACTGACAGTTCGTCAACATTTCAGCCATGACGGTGGGCGATTCACTAGTGCTTGGATATTTAAAAAGTAACATGCTTTCTAAAATTAATTATATCGACATAAATTTAAATTTCATATTTTCTTATAAATTAATATAGGCGAAAAATATTATTTTAAGTATAGAACAGGTGTTTTATATAAAAAATAGTTGAGTTATCAAAGGTCATTGACCATTCTCATTTATAATAACAATTGTCAGTGACAAAATTGTTCGTCATTCTGGTAGTCCTTCATTCCTCTAACGCCTTCCGACCTAAAGTTCAAAATCGATTTAATATACTTTAAATGATGTATCTTAGAATTCTCTCGCACCCATTACAAGCCCCATTTAACATTCGCTTTTCTCGCTCGCAGATTTGTCAAATCTCTCGACAATTCTATTGGTATTCATTAAACATGGTTTAAAATTATCTGAATTCTTGCTTTTTATACGATTGAATATTCTGGACATTACTACTCTGTGAAGGTATAAGTGCATTCATTTTTGACAATTAATGATTAATGAACGCACTTTGTCATTGTGTAAGCGAGATGCAGAGGTGTAAATTTCAATGTAAATTGCTTGTGTAAGAGAGAGACATACGATATATTCTACAAAATATTTACACTATATAACACACTTGTAGACTGATTTAATTTAACCATAGATAGAATGATAGAACGGACATTCGGCTCATATGGAGGCAGTGGTCTCTCTCTTTGTTTTGAAGGATATTCGCGGGCTGTGTCATTCATTTTTTCTTATTTACAAAAATAAATCAATTTGACTTCTAGTTTATAAAATTATATTGAGAAGCGACGGTCTACAGATAAAGATAGAACCGATTCCTTTTTTTTTATCATGAGTTGAAATCGACAAGTTATTAAATAATATTTATACTTATGCCTGGGTAGACATTTTTGTGTTTTAAAAATGAGTGATGTGATACTCGTCACCGTACCGGCAGAAGACTTTCCTTTTGAACAACTTTGCAAATTACTCGAGGATTTGTACAAAATTAACAATTCCAGAATAAAATCAAAAATGAATAAACAAACAGAAGTCTTAAAACAGTTTATAGAAGAGTTTCGAATTAGTGCTGCTAAAACTCCTGGAGAAAAGGTTAAAAAGCGTAGTAGTCTAATGTTTATTGTCATAAAATAGCTTGATTTATAACATAGCCTAATTTCAGGATCGTACATTCTACCCAATACTACGCTTATTGTTACCGGAATTAGACCGAATGAGAAGTGCATACAATATAAGAGAAGCCCGACTTGGTCAGATATTAGTAGATGTACTATCACTTCATAAACAATCTAAAAGTGCTCAGAAACTTCTTAACTTTAAAGCCGTGGGCAAAAATAAACATGGAAGTGATCTGCCTGGTGTTGCATATTTTTCTGTCTTGAAAAACAGACCTAACACCATAAATGGTTTATTAACAATTAACGATATTAATATTGCATTAGATAAAATAGCTGAAGGCGGCATTCGTGAGTTGATTTTTGTTATGTTATGATTATGCTCAAATGATATTAACGTTTAAACTATACTATTAGCCTTGTGGTGGTGAAGAGTATATTTAGCTGCAAGCATAGAGGTGCTAAAATTTGCATAAAAATCGCAATAAATAAAATGTTTTGAGATAGATAAGTTACAAGTTTTAAATATTGTCTTGCTTGATTCATATACCAAGTGTTTGTAAGAGTTTCATAAGAAAACAATATAAGCATCGAAGCTTCTGCGCAGTACTGATAAAGGCAATACTGGAAAAAAAATACAGATCTGTTTAGAATTAAACCAATTGGTTGTAATTGGAATAAAACATTAGATGGAAATATAAAAAAAAATAATGAACAATTTTTCACTTATTTTTACAGACATGCTTAATCAGGTGTTCGTGTCTATAATGAAAAGGGCTACTGCAATACAACAGAAGTGGTTTTTAAGGATTTTACTTAAGGATTTGAAAATTGGTATCGGAAAAGAGCGTATACTTGCTGCCTATCATCACGGTGCCCTGCGATGCTATAATATGTATAACTGTTTATTTGAGGTATATTTTTCCTGTTTATTCAACATTTTCAAATGAATTAGTTAGACCTTTTCTGGCTTACCATTGTATTCACTATCTACTCTTTTATAAAGTTTTACAGACATTGTGGAAAGCTCATTAAAATACAGTGCAACCTTGGTATAACGATACTGAAGGGAATCAGAAAATAATTCGTTATATCAAGTAATTTGTTACAATGAGGTTCGTTATACAGAGGTTAGGTTGGTCTACAATTAGTTTTAACAAGGCTTTGTGTACTAAAATACTAATCTGCTTTCCCTGTTATAGCAAACGATTTTATTAAATAGAGGTAAATAATACTTTCTTTTTATATTTTGCTAAGATTGAAAATTTGTTATAAAAAGGTTTTTAATAAATGTATTTGTAATGTAAAGGTATATTTTGCATTAGCTCTTCCCTGCAGTTTTAGGGGATTCCAAAGAATTCGTTAAATTGTGAAAAGCGTTATATTAAGGGTCGTTACATTAAGGTTACTCTGTAATAGAGTGAAGGCGGCAAAAAGCTTAAATTGACTAAATAATGTTTGTGAATAACAACAAGACAACACAACACTGTTAAAGGTTTTTTTCATCTAGTTTCTCTCTTCTTTCAAATTTTCTTTTTATTATGATTTGTTGTAGGTAGTAAATATTTAGGTTAATGATATATAGGTAGTAAGTAGCTGTAAAAAACTATAGTTTGTAATCCTATGTAACTTAACACTTCTGTTTTATAGTTTTTTATTTCATTTGAAAAACTATGGGGATTGATATTAAGATTGTCTTGTATCAACCACAATGCCTGTAAAGTTTTCGAAACTGATTGAGTTGATCAAAATCAATGCAATATGTATTCTAGTTCTATTTTTATAATAATTGTTTTCGAATATTGACATTATACTGTATGGACTACGATTGCCCAGTTTCTAGTTATTGTATGCCTTTCCGAAATCACGAATGGCCTATCTAAAGTTAAGATATGTGATTTTGACTTTTAGGTTTGCAGTAAATTGGATGAAAGTAATAACCCAGACAGAATGGGTGTGCAAGTTTTTTTTGCAATATCTCCTATGCTGTCGAAAAGACTGGATGTCAAAAATGCAAACAAATTGCCAAAGGATACAGACTATTTAATTGAAACTAAATTTGATGGGGAAAGGTTTCAGGTATTTATTTTTATTGTATCGTTATGCATATCTATAGTAATAGGAATTGCAAATTAATATGCACACTAACGTAATAACGAGAGGAGTGCACCCTGTCAGTTTAGACAGACCATATTCGTCTCCTCAAGCCGGCATAGTGGAGGCGACTGTTGCACGCGGGCATCGGTTTGTAGTAACAATTGTCTCCACTCATGGACACATTTCTTATTGGGCTGCAGCCCTAATACTCGACATTAGCAAAATTGTCTTTAATAGACATCTGAAGCCATTAATAAAAGAAGAAGAAGAAGTTAATCTTCACATGGTAACATCTGTCATGTGGAGTGACTACTCCATTCGCCAGCTTAACCTTTAACTGCTAAGATGGGGGCCTCTCAGGTTTTGAGAAAATAAAATTTTTGAAATACTCTAATTAGTTAATTTGTTGATTTTTTCCAAGTGTTTTCTAAACTTTGAAATGATAGTACAAATAAATTATAAAAAATATATTTTATTTAATTTAAATGCATCCACTGAAGCTAAATATTAAACACTAAACCCTAAAAATCCTAAAGTTTTCAAATACAAGCACATATATGTACGGGACTCTGAGGCCCCCACGTCAGTGTTTACGTGAAATTAAATCCACCTCAGTAGTTAAAGGTTAAGCTTAAAAGATGATATAGCTGCATTCGCTGCCATTTTCTTGTGACATATCTTGCTTGTTACACTATAAAGAGTAAATGTTTTTAGATACACATGAAAGACGGCAAATTCGAATATTTTTCACGAAGAGGGTTCACTTATTCGAAACAATTTGGCGCCGATTATTCTAGTGGTAATTTGACACCATTTTTGAAGGATTGTTTTGATAGTAATGTCAAAAGTTTTATATTGGACGGCGAGATGATGGGGTGGCACAAAGAGCAGGAACGTTTCAGTTCTAAAGGTAAGTTTGGTGTAGTTGTGTCAGTTTCGTAATGCAGGTATTGGTCAGTGGTGAAGCCGCTCGGAAATTAGCTTGTCAAAGGTATAAACGTAAATATTGCCTTTAGCCAAAAGAGCAAGCGGACTATAGCAATAAAAAACTCTTAAAATCGCATATACACCATATTATCTCTTATAATCTAGTCTTTATTCGCACGTCCCTCGCGTTCTTCTTTTTCATTCCAAATGCTTAATTTAATTTTACAGTTTTATTTATTTTTATAAAAATATATACATTATTCACATCGCATCTGCAACCTCTTTTCCGTCGACGACATTGCCTATAGTATTTCTATATTCTAATGAAGCAAATATTTTTAGTAGAAATAAAACGTGAAGTGAGCCAGGCTCGTTTCAGGGTCTGTATAATGAGATGTGTGGTCTGCCAATTTTTTTCTTTTTAAGCTGATGTAGTGCAGACAATTTGCATGCAGATATTTGTCTCCACCAGTTCAACACCAGGCGGAATATACTTATATGCCAGCCTACTATAAAAATTAGTTGTAAAGGTTTCAGAACTTCAAATTAAAAAATCGAATCAACGCAGTAGTAAGTTGCATGTAATTTAATATGTATTAATTATCGTAATGTTATATATTTTCTAGGAATAGCCTTTGATGTGAAAACGATAACTGAAAAATCATCATATAGGCCGTGTTTCTGCGCATTTGATATTTTGTATTACAATGGTACAACTCTTGTTGGTCCTGCAGGAAATAATGGTATGCCTTTGAAGGAGAGATTAGAATTGCTTGATAAAATGTTTCATGATAAAACTGGCGTTATTTGTCATAGTAAAAGAGTTAACATTAATAACAGGTCAGTTTTAAATTTTAATAATCATCATATGACACTCATCAAACTTGCAACAAATATATTTTGATAAAATATTATCACTATTTTTATACGGGGTGATTTTGTTGAATGTTTGAACCTGAAAATGGCCTGAAAATCTTGAAGCTCATGGTTTACGTTAAGACGCGGGATAGCATCTCCAAATCTTGTAAATTCAAAACAACTGAAAAATATGCAAGTAAAGTTAACACTAACATTATCGCTACTTACTACCACATGCCGCCTTGAAACGTTCAACTGAAATCACTATATATTCTATGAATTAAAACAATGAGTATGCAGAAACATTGTATTATACGTTATTACTTATATTATTACATATATATTATGTTTTAAATTTATATTAACTTCTACATTTCAGTTCGATGATAGCTGAAGCATTAAACCGCTCAAATGAACAGGGCGAGGAAGGTATTGTGGTGAAGAACTTGAATTCATATTATCTCCCGGCTAGCCGTGATGGTGGCTGGTATAAGGTCAAATCTGAGGTATGTTTTTATAAGACAACCCTTTGACTAAAATTATATGGATCAAATTAAGATCACATATGATGAGAAGAAACTCACCAATCATAGCCTGTACAATATAATATTAGTATCACTAGTTTGGTACATTTTTGCTTAACTGAAAATCAAATCCCGTCCCGTAGATACCTTCCGATGTTTTTCGGACTTGAATATACCTCTCCAAGTGAAAGTGTGTCGAGAAAATAATATCCGACGCCGTGTATCGGTTAATTACTAGTTTATAATTACTCTTAAAAGTTACATCAGAAAATATATCTAATCAGTACAGTAGTGGGCTTATCACGAATTTAGTCTGGCTTTCGAATCGAGCGGTCATAATTAAAACGGATCCGTTAGCAATCGGAATCATGAGTTTTTACTAACGACTAACGAGCACCAGCAATCTATCAAATGAACGAAAGACGTTCGAAAATTAACAAAAAGTATCTAAAATATTGTAGTTCCAAATCCGCACGCGGTGGCGCTGCTCAAATTTCCATACAAAACGCTTGAAGCGAACTTGGTTCGAAAGTCAGACTAAAATTCGTGATAAGCCCACTGTATTAAGAACGTTGCTCGTCACTCATTACCAAATAGAGTTGTAAATTAATGGAACAAGTTGCCACTGCGTATTATCGACTGTCCATGTACCAACATCTTCAAAAATAGACTGGACAAGTGGTTACAAAATAAACAAAAGTGGTAGTGAAGTGTAGACACCTATGCTTAATATAGGCATATCAGCCATGCGCTGCTCGCCTATTATATAATAAAAATCATTATTATCTATATCTAGTACTTTATATGTGTGTGAATTTTTGACATTTATGAAAAGTTAATACTATCATTGTTATTTCATGGACCTGCAATATTTTTTTCATAACCGTGAACCCTTTGCAGGTCGTAAAGATCACTCGGGAAGTCTTTAAACAGTTCTTCTGGTGGTAAAACCAGACCACTAGTAGACGGTCTTCTCGGCCGCCGAGCAATTCACACGATTTTTAATTAGTTTCATTTATAAGGCATGTCTTTTTCTCAGTATAGTGAAGGCGCGATGGAAGATATGGATTTACTAATAATAGGTGGTAATTACGGCCAAAATAAAAAGCAAGGCAAAGTTGCGACTTTTGTGGTCGCCTTGGCTGACACAGATGTACCAGGTAATGATCATTAACATTATTATAACTTTCTTAGATGTATAGTAGGTAATTTGGTGTGATAAGAAAATTTATTGTTATTCTTCAATAACACTTGTGGAACTACTTATTTTTTGTTATGGCATTTTTATTATTCATCCGTTCAAGAGAGCGAGAGCTTAAAACGAAAATGAAAATGAAAGAAAAAATTTCAACAAAATGTTTGCTAAAACTCAACACTGAGTTCATTCACTTGTGTAATAGTAATGCTTTAGTTCAATTATTAAAATTAATTGTAGGTGAAACGCCATCCCGTTGGATCTCCATTGGTTGCGTGTCGACGGGACTGTCGAACGAGCAACGAGAACAGCTCTGCGCAAAACTGGGACCGCATTGGAAGACTTTTAAAGATGATACACCCGATTGTTTGTTAATCCCAAAAAAGAAACCAGATTTTTGGATTCAACCAGAAAACTCGATCCTGTTGGAGGTAATGTGAATTTGCATAAAGCTAATCGGAGATATCGTGACATGTGATATAAGATCACATATTAAAGGAATGGAATGAGAAAATGTGAGCTAAATTTAGTGGGAGTAAATTGTGATCCAGAAATTATGCACATGTCATTGGTTTACGATAATTACATTATTATCTCTTTATTGCACACATTATAGAGAATAAAATAAAAAATAAAAAAAAATAAAAAAACAATAGGCGGCCTTATCACTGAGTAGTGATCTCTACCAGGCAACCAACCTTTAGGTAGTAAATCGAGAATTTAATTGGGGTTAAGGGTGCAAAAAAAGCAAAATTTAATAATATATGCCAATGAATAATAAAAATATACATAAATACATACATATACTACTAAAATAAGAATATATATATTATACTAGATGATGCATAATTTTAGTTATAATACATATATGTATACAGGGGTAATAGTAATAATTAAATATTTATTTATAAAGCCTACCTACAAAATTACATTAGGACTACATATATTATAAAAAGGACACTATTATATAAACTAAATTAAATTTTAATCATAGGATAAGACAGCATGCTCTAGATAATCAAACTATAGTTAATGATTAATAAGTTATATATTTTTTACATAATTTATTGGTTGATTGGTTGAACGTCGAACGTGAGGCAGCAATTGCGTTTTCGAAAGTTGAATCTTACTTGGTTGCACTTAGTAGTACTATATCAGTTCTTAGTAGCACACTTTTAGCTTACTTTTGTAAGTTAGAAGTGGTACCTTGACTTAAGCGTATTAGGCAGCATAAAATAAATGCTGTAATTTGATTCTTTTTTGCTTAAAGATTAGAGCAACGGAATTGGTAGCAAGCAAAGAGTTCGCAACAGGTTACACTCTTCGATTTCCGAGAATCGTGAAGATACGCGAAGATAAACCTATTAAAGACGCGATGACGCTGGAACAACTTAATGAAATGGTGAAGGTAATTAAATTTAATCGACACTCTCATTATGTCGACGCTGTAATGTATTAACTATATAGTATATCTTTCATGCACACATTAATAAATTCTTTCTTAAAGAGATTGTGATTCAATTTCTTTGCCAGTAGCTATTTCTGTTTAAATATAATATTTTTAAAACATATTTTCAAATACACAGGACAAACCATCGGTGATTAAATTAAACAAAAATAACATAGACATGAGGTCACTGAGGTCTGCACCGAGCACGTCGCGGACACGTAAACGTCCAGCAAAGCCTTTGGAAGTAGCTGAGCAATTCAAATCCAAAAAGAGTCGTGAAGTCGCACCGGAGTCAAAGTTGCTCGAAGGCAAGGAAGTATGCATTCTGTCACACGATTATCTGCATTCAAAGAATGAATTGGAGCGAATCGTCTTGTCGCATGGAGGGATTGTTGTACAAAATTTTTGTGAGTAGCACATGTTCTATATAATACTCTAGTTGTTGCTCGCGAAATAAGTCTTTATATTCAGTAGGTGATAGAATTTCTAACAGAAAATGCATAATCGATAGTAATCAAAGAAAGCGAACATTAATCAAGTAGCATAAAGCAGCTAATCACGGTTCTTATTGGACGTCTACTAACTGTAAACTACCTCCCAAATTTGATCTTTGTACGTCCTATATGTATATGTAACATATGGTATATCGCGATATGGTGATCTATAAGATATGTATTGACATGGTAGGATCTGCTAAATCACAATTTTGTATTGATTATCTCAGAAACCATTGAGAAAATGATAACAATATTAATTTCATGAGATAGAGTAATTATATTTAGAAGCTATTTCAACAAAAATCAGTTTCAGTCACTTACCGCAAAATTGTTCGCAGCGAATGAAACTTTCTGTTGCGTGTATGGGGACAAAAACGCGTACGTGAAGGCGACTTCAAAGTTAAGGAATTTCAATGTTGTCCATTTGAGATGGTTGTTGGGGCTGGCTAACTCTAATGACCCGTCCAAAATCAATCCTCGGCCGATCGACATGCTGTCCAGGAACGATGCCATGAGAGAGATACACAAGAAGTATTACGATGAGTATGGCGATCATTACACGACACCAATTGGACATTCTGACTTAAAGGAATTGCTCAATAAAATGGATGAAACGGTAAATGTTTTAATCGCTTATATTTATATATATCTTCTGTCTTCATTCAATGTCACGAGTAAGACAGTGAAGTAAATTTAAAAATACTGAAACAAGTCACACGATGTGGCCTATTTGTGTGTGTATTCTAATTATATTTGTTTTGTTTTCTTACAGCAATTACGGATTTATTTGAATACTGATGAAATGCTGCAAATGGATGAGGAGTTATTCGCGAACGACAATAAATATTCGTATTTGCGCGGTTGTTTTATACATTTCCCGGAAGCGGGGCATCGGTTGGGCCTCCGGGCGCGGATGTACGGCGCGAAGTTGTGCGATCTGACGTCACCGAATTTGTCGCATGTCATAGTCAAAAATGCAAGTGAAAAATGTGATATTTGTGAAAATAAAAGTTATGATAATGTGTTGTTCGTGACGGAGGGGTGGTTGGAGGAGTCGTTCAATAGGAAGACGTATGCTGCTGAGGATAATTACATTGTGTAATATGCTTTATATATATATATATATACACATATATTAGTGCTTTAAACATATATTAATGTAGTGTTAAGTCTTAGGTCTTAACTATCGGTTTTAGGCCGACGTTTTTAAGCCTATATATTGGCGTGATTGAGGCTCAGCTGTTTTAAAATATTCGCTTGTTTTCATTTGATGGAAGAAAGCTGTTTTTTTATATTTCATGAATAAATTGTGTAATTAACTTTTTGATGAATTTTAACATGAGATTTGCATTAAAAATGTGAATTATATGAATTTAACTTCCAAAGAATCGTTTATTTATTTGTTAAATATTTATTTTATTATTACTTATGACAAATTATCCTATTAATATCTCAATGTTGGTAGCATTCTTAAATGTTTAGAGGTACGTAGGATTTTAAATCATATTATTAATTGTAATATTCGATAGTGCGTTTGCCATAGAAATGGTCTCTTTAAATATTTAATTATGTAATAAGTTTAGCTATTAAAGTTACATATGTAAGTTACATTGAAATGAAATGAAATTAGTCATCATCAATCGTTAGACTCTACAATGGCTTCGGAAAGGCGTATGACGAAAAGAAGACCACAAGGAACTCGTCAATCATAGTTATATATTATATGGTAGTTATATAAGTATTGATGGTTTTTTTATTTCAAAATCCCACAAACCCACATCGTTATAAGAAACAAAGCGAAATATAAGACAGTATTTCACACTTTAAACTAGATCATAAAAAAAAGTTCGTTTGCTATGACGTAATCAGTGCAAATATACATGGTAACATAATAGTAAGCAATATTCGAATTGGTTCTTTATTACATGGTCGAGTTATGATACAATGTCAAGACAATTATTTTATTAGTGCGACGTAACGCGTTTCTTTATTGACACTATTAATCGTCGCTTCTTGGATCTCGCAGCTCCTTTACCATAGCAGCTGATTGCCCTAAACCAGTGATTTTTAACGATTTCAAAATTTGGCGGCACACAAATAAGATGTTTAGAATTTTTTAAATTATATTATTTTTTAATATTAACATTATTAATTATTATATATTTAAAATTTGGCGGCACACTTGGAATTTCGTGGCACACAAAAGTGCCGCGGCGCAATGGTTGAGAACACTGCTCTAAACCTTTCCATTTGCACTTAAAATGCACGATTCCTATATAGATCTTTGAGGCTGGCAGGTCATCGTTATAATCGTTAAAATTAGGCCTCATTTATATTTGTAATTGACGCATATTATTAAAACAAATCGCACAACAAGAAGCATTAATCCGTGAAATGAATGTAAAGCGGCCATGTTAAATGAAATGTTATACACAATAAGCGATTGTTTGATGCAAAACAAACAGCTAGGAGATCATAATATTAATTATCTTCAAACAATGATCCTTTTCAATTTAATGAGTTCAAAATGTGCTTCATATATATTACAATTATGAATGTTTATTATTCATTTATTTTATACCAGTTATATCTCATAGTTTCACCCGTGTTCAATTTAGCAATAAATAAGTACAAACGCCATCGCTTTCATTCAAACTGGAATACCCTCTTTTATTTATTTGAAAAATATAAATTACTAATTACATCTGAATACACAAATTATATAAATATTAACAAAAAAGAGTCAAACTAAAAGAACATGGATACTTCTTCTTTTATTAATGGCTTCAGATATCTGTTAAAGACAATTCTGCCAATGTCGAGTATTCGGGCAGCAGCCCAATAAGAAATTATAATTTTTTTTATTCACACGTAAACCCTCATGTTAAAGAACAAAAAACAAATTAAGAACACACAAAAACAAAACTTCAAACACAATTTAAATTAGGTATTGCTGTTGAAATTTAATGAAATATAA
This sequence comes from Tineola bisselliella, assembly GCA_028551675.1. Taxonomy (NCBI): domain Eukaryota; kingdom Metazoa; phylum Arthropoda; class Insecta; order Lepidoptera; family Tineidae; genus Tineola; species Tineola bisselliella. Next base: position 56,315 of record JAPWLS010001774.1, read on the forward strand.
TAAGTATTTAAATTTGAAATTGAAAATGGAATTAGATATCTAATAGGTATATGGAACATATTCTCGGAATGGGTAAAATGGTATTTTATTCGAACTAAAAACATAATTTTTTATAATTTTATATTCATACTATAGCAACCACAAGACAAAGTTTAGCAAATAACAGATCCGAATCAAATGATTGCTTTTCAATGTTTTTAATAGAAATCACTATGCCTTAAATACAAAATATAATTACGTTAAAAATGTTATAATATTGGATTCTGTGTAGTTTCGATATTAATAATTGAAATAAATAATAAATTGACCCCTGGATTGATCACTAAGGGGGAGTAATCTGATAGTTAATTGGCAATCCGTGGCGAGCGAGAATCGACACCTTTCTAAATTATATCTTTAGAAAGGTAATCAGACTGTCCAGGGACCAGGAATTTATATTTCATAAGACATTTTTGTATTGGTTTATTTCATATTTTATAATTGAAAACAATAAAACGCCTTTTTTTCGTCTTCTATCAATCTGCTATCAAAGTGTCGATTTGCTAATGATTTTTTTAATTTCCAAAATACATATACAATGGCAATTAACATCATTAAAGTAATCATCGGTGTGTATTATCGCTATTCAAATTTCAGTTGTAAATATGTTAAAAATAAAAAAACTAATAAAATGTTAGATTCTTAAAAGTCATCATCATAAAAATGTATAAAGACCTAACAATATATCATATTACATTACAAAAATAACAAATAAAATGATCTATTTCTTTCATTCGTTTCAAATGCTGAAGCCTTCATTTGTTTTGTTTCTCGTTGCCGCCCACAACACCGAACGCACCAATAGAAAACCACACTGGGAGGAGCTTCTTCGTGAAACTTGCAAGCTTATCAAAGCTCCAATATAGTATGTGATTTACGGGAGAGAGCACCGTTTCAAGTGAAGTGATAATGCGTAAAGAGCAAAGTAACCAAAGGAAAGCATTGCGTACTCCCAAATGTGCCCGTTGTCGGAACCATGGAGTGATATCTTGTTTGAAAGGACACAAGCGCCTGTGCCGTTGGCGGGATTGCCGCTGTCCTGGATGTCTTTTAGTGCTGGAGAGGCAGCGGGTTATGGCCGCACAGGTTTGTTAACGATTATCATCTTATTCCTCAGTTCAATGGAATTCCTCGTATGGTGAACGTTAAGGAACTGTTGTATGTCTAGTGCAGTGATGCTCAACCACTGTGCCACGGAATTCTAAGTGTGCCGCCAAATTTTAGATATATAGTAATGTTATTATTAAATAATATGATTTAAAATTTTTATTCTTATCTTTATCTCTAAGTGCCGTCAAATTTTGAAATCGTTAAGTGTGCCGCAACAAAAATGGTTGAGATCTCCTGGTGGAAAAGACTTAGTCATAAAATAATTTATTTTAGTAATAATAATTAGATAAGATAAAATGAAATACCAATAAAAATTATCCTTGGAAAATTATTGTAAGAATTACATATACCTATTATGGTTTCAAATAAAGACAATCAAATTTGAATTAATATTTGTGTTCTAATTTGAAACTGAATGTACAATATTAACATCGCCTCATCTTCTAGTATTTTAGCACTATTAAGAATCCAATGAGCAAATATCCGTAATAGTTTTTTACTTTGTGGCACAGGTTGCCCTTCGTAGACAGCAAGGAGTTGGCGGCAGTGGTGATGTGGTCCTCGCTGAACGTAAGAGAGCATACCGTGCTCGTTTGAGGACGATGCAAATGACACGATACAACTTACATCCACATTTTTATGGTAAGTTATTCTCTGCAAATGTGGTAATTTTTAAAAACTACCCATTTTTATGATATGATAGTTTTCACATACTAAAGGAAGTAACACATGAATATTGAGTAAAAACTACACTAGAAATAAACGTTTGTTCCATTGAAGTAGGGCAGCGGTTCTCAAACTTTTTTTAGTGGCAGAACCCTTTTTGAAAAGCGAAATTTTTGACGGAACCCCAAAATAAAAGAAAAAGTTATGTGCATTATTTAATTAATCATAAGTAATCATGTTACAATATTAGTGTATACTATGATACTATAATCAACGAAATTAAATCTAATGGGATGTACGAAACTGTTTCTTGTTTTTCATAAATCGGTTGATATTATTAGGTTTGATCGAAGAGAGTTGAAGTCTTATAGATAGAAGAGGTGTATTTTTGTATTTTTTCTCATTATTACTAATAAGTAATGTGGCTTAGTAATTTTTTTGAAATGAAAACCTGCCATATGGTCACACTCCGCTTCATGTTAAGCTTATGTGGTCTATGAACGAACAAATGCTTTCACAGATAGACGTATAATAGTTAGTTACTTCATTAAGCTGGGCTGAGATGATGAATGCAAAAAAATGACAACGGCCCATGTTGGCAGAACACACTCATCTCATATAATACGATTTATGGATTACTATATGAGATGAAATGGTCACGCCTTCTAGTGCATTAGGTACCAAATTAAGTTTAATAAATAAAGATCGTTTTTAAAGCTAATAGCAGACGCATGAATACATATAGAGTAGCTATATGTACGAAGTAATTCCAAGAAACAGTTTATTTAGTTAGGAGTGTCGCACGCGCATCTTCTCGTTTGTTATTGTTGTAAGCGAGTCGACACTGTTGAGTGTTTCGTTTCTTCACCCGTCTCCAAAACAATCAATGCAAATTAGTTAAAATAATATTTACTTTGGAACATTTGGATCCGAGTTATAATGAAGACATTAGTTGACCTACGGAGTGATTCAGTTTCGTCATTCTTAAACATTTGGAGCCGAAAATAGCGTATTAAATATTATTAGTAGAGTCCATCCTAATAATAAATAATTGTTTTGCGAAAATATTACTATAGTGATCACTTAATGGCATAAAAATATCAGATATAGGTACGTGCGAAGAAATCTTTTTAGCTGCCGAACATTCTGTATATTATGAAAACATTCCTTATTTGTTCCTAAATATATACTTGCTAAATTAAAAAAAGGACGACAACCAAATACCTAGTTTAAATCGTACAATGTTTGAAAGACAACGGCTGCGATGAAACACGCTACTTTATTCCGAAAATAAAGTAACAATGAAACAGCTTTTATTTTCAAACATTTTAACAAATCTCATAATAAAATAGAACAAAAGCTGTCAACAAGCACGGGTAACATTTCAGTCTATTAAAAGGAGCAAAAATACTTTTTTTATCTTTCAACTATTTTTATGAGCTTTAAAAAAGTGTGAAGATTACATTACAAAATGCGCGGGCGGTACTTTGTCACTGATATTGTGTTACGGACACGTCTGTAAACATGTCTTTCCGCTTCACTGCATGATCGCTCATCCGTGCCAACGAATTTGTTAAAACTAAAACATTCAAATTAAGTGTCAGTTTTATTTTAGTTTGTAACGAATAGATTTTAAGTGTTAGCAGGATTACGTAATTGGTTTTTGAGTAGGAAATAAAACCTATAATTGGGCTATTTATAGGGACAAATGGATGAGCATTTTAATGATACAAAACAGAAAATAATGTATGCATCTAAAAATGACTAAACAGTCAATATATTAATTTAACTAAGTGTTAATGTCCTTGGCTTACTCTGTATAGTTAATACGTGTCTCTCTCACACGTTTTCAGTGCATATATTTTGTTTTCAGATCACATTGAAACTTTGTTATTTAACAACTACCTTCCGTTTAGATTCAGTTTGTTTACTGTGTAGTTTCTATTGTAATTTTTGTTATTTATCAACTAATTAACCTACCCTGTGCGGTTTGGTTTTGTGTAATTTTGTTTAATCTGGTCCTTTGAGAATCCCCATATCTGGATAATCATACGAGCTTCTTATATATAACTAGCTTTTGCCAGCGGCTTCGCTCGCGTTAAGAAGTATTATTATTAATTAGGTTTAGTTTGTGTGGCTTTACTTTTGTTTAACGTGTGTTAAGTAGTTATCACCATTCCTGTCGTGGGTCATAATTGAAAACTTGCTCCAGTTATTAACCACATATCTGTCAATTTTTAATTTCAGTTCAATCAATCGAAAATCTAATAAGATTTATACAAATTTTCATTCCCTATTTTATCCCTTTAGGGGTGGAATTTTTCAAAATCCTTTCTTAGGGAATGCCTACGTCATAGTAGCTTTATGCATACAAAGTCTCAGCCCGATCGGTTTAAAATTGACAAAGTTTCATACAAACTTTCATCCCCTATTTTATCCCCTTGGGGGCAGAATTGATCAAACTCCTTTCTTAGCGGATGCCTACGTCATAACATCTACCTGCATGCCAAATTTCAGCCCGATCCGTCCAGTGATTTGGGCTGTGCGTTGATAGATCACTATGTCAGTCAGTCAGTCAGTCACCTTTGAGTTTTATATATATAGATTGCAAGAAGCAGTTCTTACAGTATTCATTATAATAATATAATTAATCTATAGCAATTTTTATATTTTTGTCAATAGTGATATTGAATGTAATTTATGTCTTGACAGGGTGTCAATCATAATTAATTGTTTTTGACATCCAAGTCCAAGTATTATAATGCGACGTACAATAAAGATTTAAAATTTTTGGGAAACAGTTCTGAAATGATATTTATTGGCTGTGTAATTTTCGTTTGTTACACTAAAGCCCATCAATTAGTTCAGACAGCAACGAGTAAATATAACTCCTAATTGACACTTATATTTCCAGGTGAAATGATAAGCAACGATCCGACGTGGTCAGAACGTCTTCGAAGACGTCGTACCTTCGCCGACGTGGAACTGGATAGGACTACAATACCACCAGCTTCAGCCATCTGCAGACATCTCTTAGCTGCGTTACTGAGAAACTACACCCCCTCGACTCCTCCCCCACCACCAGAAAAATCTAAAATATCATTTTCTATTGATTCTATTATCGGAGTACAGTAAATTAATTCACGTGTCTCATTTTCAAGTATAGAACCGTTAAATGACCTAAGTAAAATAATTCACTGAAACAATTGCATTCTTAATGTCTCTTCTAGTATAATAAACACACCTTTTCCAGTTTCTTCTTTTAAAGAAAGTCTAATAATAAAGGTAAAAATAAAAACCAAACGTACATGGAACAATGAGTGCTTTATTTAACGAAATGTAATGTTAATAAAGTGATGTCAATTTACAAGCAAAATTTACCACAAAACTAGAGAATAACTTTTCCTTACTTAAACATGATGCTTGTTTGTATTCAATACAAAAGTGAGTAACAAATTATTTGCACAAAGTTCGTGTTATAATTTTTATCAAATAATACTTTATGATTATTTTATTTTATTATTATTTTAAATATCTGACACAAAATAAAGTACCAAAGAAAAATAAAACAATTAAACTGTAATTTAAAAAAAAACATTTTTTTTTAAATAGCCTCCAATTACTAATATTTAAAATGAAAAAAAAAGCATTATCCAGATATATGTACTATTTTCCTTATAAATATAAAGAATTATAAAGAGAATTTTGTATTATAACTCGAGTGACATAACGTTAATAAAACTTGATATATTTTGATTAAAATTAAAGACCAATTTCTGCGATTTTACAGCTGTCAAAAAAAAAAAGTAAATAGTACTCACTTTCGTATCATAACAAACACATTTAACCCTAACATTACAATTCTAATATTTTATAAATTACACATACAATCAAAAAAATAAATAAATTATAAGATAAAATATTTATTTCAACAATAGCGACGAATTCGGTGTAAGCATTGTACATATATATATATATACTCGTATAATAATAAAAAACTATAAATTTTCCCCCATAATATATCGCTCATTTGCAAAATAAAACTCAGCAATAATGAGACGCAATTTAAAACTACTACCAACCAAATGCGTTAATAAAATCGTTATACATCGCTAATAAGATGGATTTTTGACATGACGTGTGCACTAAAATTTTATATTTTCTTGGTGCCTCTCTCGTACACACACGCAATCACACATTATAAAACTATTATCACGGTTTTTGTTTTTTTATTAACAAAAAATAATTTTTTTTATTCAATCGTTAAAATCCGACTAACCTTACAATGATATTACGATTCGAGATGGAATACCAACACTAACTGTTTAACTTAGTTATTTCATAAAAAATCTCCGACGCGTGAACCATTTGCAATAGAAAGTAACTTATAGACCTGAATATAAAAAAAAATAATTACTTATTTAAATAAACGAGACATAATACTAAAAACTTCGTTTGAGCATTTTAGACTACATTTCAAATATGTCGCAAAATCATTAAATTATTTTTTAAATATTCAAACTCTGTTATTTTAAAATGTCCTGAAACTTAACATAAAACATGTACACCAAGCGTTATAGCACTAGACACGACCGAAGTTGTTCTTTTTAAAATTATTAGTCTACCGTTAATCACGTGGCACAAAGTTGCACTATATCATTGATCTTTTTCGTTCATTATTTATTCTGACTATATTCTGGTGTCCATGATGTTACGTGCTTCAGGATTTTTCAAAAACTTTTTTAACTAATAATATTT